>RJWT010015550.1:0-20366 GCA_004365215.1 Cuniculus paca | reverse complement strand
TATATATTTTACAATGCTTACATCATTTTGTAAAATCCATATCCTCAAATGTTTATTACTTCTTAATGGTAAAATTATTGATAATTATTCCTTCTGGCTTATTGAAATGTACAGTACATAAATATTTTCTATAATCACTTTCCTGTGCAATATCACAGCAGAAATTCTTACTCCTATTTGTAACTTAGCACATATTGGTCAGTCTTTTCTATTCCCCTCAATTCTCTGAGTCCCTAATACTTTTTCAACTTCAGTGAAATAAAATTTTTAGATATCATACATAAATGAGATCATGCAGTTCGATTCTTATTTTACTTTACATAGTGACCTCCAGTTCCATTCATGCTGTTAAAAAAAGATTAGGACTTTATTATTTTCAGGAATTGAATAGTATTCTATCATACTTACATATCACATTTTCTTTATCCAGGCATTGTTTGATAAATTCTTAGATTGATTCCATTCTTTTTCTATTCTTTTTTTTATTTTTTTTCTATTGTGAAGATGGTGTAATATTCAGAGTACTTCAGTTGCCTCTTTGATAGAATGGTTCTCTTTCCTTTGCATACATACCCTGTAGGGGAATTGTTGAATCATACAGAATCTTAATTATGAATTTTTGTAGAACCTCCATACTGTTTTTTCTAATGCTTACAATAATTTACATTCCTAAAAACACTTATTTCGAGGTAAGCTTTGATATATGTTTCTCACAGCCTCTTTTATTATTAAACCTTTGGATTATGTCACTGTTAGTGTGGTAGGTTATTATCGCATTGCTATTTTGACCTAAAATTCCTTAATGATCAGTATGTTGAACATTTTTTCCTGTGATTCTTTGCTATTTGAATGTCAGAATAAAAGAAATGTCTATGTAGACCTATTGCTCAACTTTAGTCTGGCTATTTATTTATTTTGTTATTGAGATTTTAGAGATTATTATAATTCTAAATAGTAGGTCTTTTCAGGTGTTTATCATGTATACATTTTCTTGCATTCTATAAGTAGTTACATAACTTTTTTGATTCCTTTGCCAAGCAGAAATTTCTTAGTTTGCTACAATTCCATTTGTCTATTTTTGTTCTCACTTTCTGTGCTTTTGTGTTTTTGTCCAAAAGAAATTCTTAAATGATTCAATTTTCTGAAGCATTTCCCTGTTTACTTCTAGTAGTTTTAAAATTTGTCAACTTACATTTAAATCTGTAAGCCATTTTGAGTTGATTTCTGTAAATGGTGAGAGATAGGAATTTTTGTCATTCTTCCATACATGAATATCCAGTTTGCCAACACCACTAATGGAAAACATTGCTTCAGAGCTATGTTGAAAGTGATTTGGCCAAAGAAGTATCAGTTTACTTATGTCTATTCTATTCTATTCTATCCTATTATCATTTTTTATTGCTATGGATGTGTAGTATATTTTAAAGTGAGATTGCGTGATACGTCCTTCTTTGTTCTTGGTGTTCAAAGCTGCTTTGGGTACTCAGAAATCTTAGGATTATTTTTATGGTTTTGTAAAGTAGATCCTGGAAATTTTGAAAGGAACTACATCAAATCTGTAGATTGCTTTGAGTATTACTCTCCTAAGCCATGAATATATGATGCCAGATTTTTTTTGTGCATTCTTCAAGTACTTTCATCAGTGTTTTACAGCATTTTCACTTATTTGATTGAATTTTTTCTTATGTATATTTTCAACTATTTTAATTGAGTTCTGCTTTCTTGAATTATTTTTTAGGTAATTTGCTATGGCCATATAGTAATGCTACTGATTTTTATGTATTAATTTTGTGCCCTACAAGTTTGTGAAATTCACTTTTTAGTTCTAAATTTTTTTAGTTAGTCTTAGATTTTTTTAAAAAGATATACTATGTCATTTTTAGCCAGTGATGAGGAAACTTGCCTTCCTTGGATTTCTTCCTTTCTTTCTCTTGACTTGTTGCTGGGCAAGAACTTTTACCTCTTTCCTTCTACTAAGGTTTGTTTTGTTCTTATTTTTCTAGCTTCTTGAGGTTTTTCTATTTTCTGTGTGAGTAGTGATTGCAACAAAATTCCTTCATGGTGCTGATTTTATTTTAGGCAGCTAAATTAGATAAAAATTAGCATACAGTCAGAGAGAGATTTGGTTGTCAAGGTAGTCAGCAGAAAAATAAGACATCAGAACTGTGGCTGGAGATGCATCTGAAGAGCAGGCCTCAAGATAAAGATAAAATGGGCAGGCCTATGTACTTCCTCTACGGGATAAGGAGGAACTTGGAATTATGCTGTAATTGGTATCCCCTGATTCAGTAAAGTCCACGGGTAGGCATTAGTAGTCCAGGAAGGGACCAGAGCATCTAGATCCATCCCTTCCCAAAAATGTCTTTGTTCTTTCCATGTATGCTTACTAAGTGACCCACTTCCCTACTGGGCCAATATCAGCTAAGTAGCTATACTTGTAATCCTATAGGTTGGGGGCAGTTTGACCCACACTGTATCTATGTAGTGACTGTTGTATAAATTACTTCCAACAAAGGCCTCAGTAGCAACCCTCTTTCAGGACCCCTCCTTTCTCTCCTGTTCCACAATAAACCTCTCCTACTCTTAACCTCTATTGCCCTTTGGAGTTCATTCTCTGATTTCAAGGTACATAAACTTGGGATATCTGACATCTAGCAAGTTTAGAACTATATTTTCCCCTATATCAATTCCACTGTGTTGCACAGTTTTTGTGTGCTGTATCTCCATCTTGTCTTGTTTTAAGAATTTTTTTTCAAGTTTCTTCTTAGATTTGTGCTGGTATTATTCAGATAATTGAATGCAGATGTCTCGTGCTCTGGGTGAATGATTGGGTGATGACAATGTCAATGTATGTACCATTGTTGCCCCCTGATGGATGTGTTTTGAAATTTTCTTTTACTTTATTTTTTCTCTTTGAAATAAAATGAATTTGAAAAAAAAATTTCCCAATGGGAGAAAAAACAGAAAAATTATTATAGAAATTTACATTGGTATGGCTTATTAAATAAAATTTATTTTAAACTAAAAAAATTTTTTTCTTCTTGATTGCATCCTTGGTCCATTGGTGTTTTTATAGTAATTTGTTTAATTTCTATGCATATCTGTACTTTCCAAACTTTACGTTTTATCTCTTTTTAGTTTTATTGCTTTGGAGACAGAAAAGATACATGGTCAGGTTTAATTTTTATTTAACTTCTAAGAGTTACTTCATGGCATATCAAAAGATCTACAGTGGGAAATTTTCTATGTGCTGACAAAAAAATACGTATTTGCAATTGTTGGAGGGAATATTCTTCATGTCTGCTAGGTTCATTGTTTAGGAAGGCAATTTAGTGCTGCTCTTTTTTTGTTGATTTTCTGTTTGGATTATCTGTCCATTCCTGAAAGTGAGGTGTTGATGTCCCCAAGTATTCTTACAATCATTTTCCTTGGCTGAACTGATATCTTTATCTTTATATAATGAGTTACCTCTTTTTACTGCTTTTGATTTAAAGGTTGTTTTTATATAAGTATTGTGAGTCCTTCCTGCTTTTGGATTCTACTTAAATGGAATGTGTCATTCCATCAGCACATCCTGACCCTATGAATGCCATTTGACACTAAGTGGTGAACGAAATGCAATCATCAAATTTTCTGTCTGATACTTCACACTTCTACATTTTAATGATATTCTTTGTCTTTTCTATCCATCTTTTTTGTTCCTTCATATGTCTCAGCTTTTTGATTGAAAATTCTTCTATTAAGGGAGTGGATAGTATACTATGGATATGTGTTATGGATAGCAATAAGCCCACTTTTACTCCTAGACCATTAATGTTGGCGATTATATTTATGTCACCATTCAGCATATATTACAGCTTAATATTTTTGTAACTACCTTCAGTATAAGTGGAGATTTCAGTTCTTTTATTAAAATGCTTTTTGTTTCTCACTACATGTATCTTGGCCTGACCTTTGTCCTCCTGGAAAGGATCTATTTTCTGCTCATTTCTCACCTACATCCCACAAAAAAATGAGAGATGTGTTAAAAGAGTTGGGGAGTGTTATTGAGTGCTATATTTAATTCTGAGTCTTAAGCAGGCATTAATTTCAATAGCAGAGATATGGCTTTTTCAGAGTTTTATGTGCCCTGTGACAGATAATGCTAGGGAGAGCACACAGTTTTGCTGCTTCTCTACTTAAATTCCCTCCATTTACTTGCAAAGATTTCAGTACCACATACACCATTCACTTCTGATGTTCTGGTCACCAAAAAGCAATGCATTTATCCTGTGTGAGACAGAAAAGAAATTAGTGCTAGCCAGAAACACTAGAGTTTTTTCAGGATTTTCCCTTGGTAAATTGAAGAATTCTATGGGAAATCCCACAAGAAAGTAGAAATATTACAATGTGTACAGTCTCATTTGGTGTCAATATCTCTTACTAATCCTTTCTAGTTCTTCCATTAAATGTTAATCACATATTGCTTGATTTTACAGAGTTACAGGGCATTAGTGGATATTTGGCTTTTTCTGCAAAAGTTGAACCATTGTATCTCTTTGTATGCTGGGCTGCTTCATTAGGTTTCAAGTTAGTTGTGTGTCCTTGAATTCAGTTCACTGATGGGTTCTAAGGAGCTGATTTATTTCTGATAGAAATGTAAGCTAGAACAGCTAAATTAAAAATATAATTGAGGCCCCTCAAAAACTTAATATGAAATTAATATATTTCCTTGTTTTAGTCAGTTTTTCCATCACTGAAACAAAATAGCCAAAATTGACAACATGAAGCAGAAAAGATTTATGTCATCTCACAATTCAAGGAGATTCAGGTCAGGGTCAGTAGGCTCCACAGTAGAAATCTCATTGTTGAAGGATGTGGTAGAGCAAAGCTGCTTAGTTCATGATGGTCAGAAATGCAGCAGAGAACAGTGGCCACTCCTCCATGACCCACACAAACATACCTAGAAGTGTACTCCACCAATTTCCAGAGCTCATCCCATTGCCAACCAATCTGAAACTTTACTTTTACTACCACATTCCACCCCTTTTCAACTTGTTATCATATACCATATTTAATCTGAAAATAAATACTAAAGCAAATTTATAATTCCACCTAATGTTATACAACCTTGTTGCACACAACAGGAAGTACAGCAATTTGTTCCCCAAAACTGCAACAGTTAAAGTATTTTTTTCAAAAATTTACATCAAATTCTCTTCTGAGACTAAAGGCAACTGTTTAACTGTTAACCTCTGTAAAAATCAAAAACCAGTAAAATACTCCCAAGACCCATGGCAAAAATAAACATTCCTGTTTCAAGAGGGAGGAGGAGAGAGAAAAGAACTTGTCTAAACCAAGACCAAAATTCAAAAGGCCAAACATTAAGCCCTGTATCTGTATATCTGACATTTGGGACACAGGTTGGTAAAATAAGAGTTTCACAGGGCTTGGGCAACTACATCCCCATGACCTTGACAGTTGCAGCCCACCTCCTCTTCCTAGTGGGCTGTTTCCACTCCTAGCATACAGTTTTGCATGGCAGACAGTCTACATTCCTGGAATATCTCATTTCCTATGGTCTCTTCTTCACTTTGAGTTTAATTCACACATGTCTTCTAGGCCTTCTTTTCTTTGAAATCTCACAGGAATCCTCCCTGAATCACAAATCTTGCCATCTACTTGTGGATAATCCCAAGGTCTGCTGTCAGCAAAAGCAGTAACCAGTCCATATTTGACCATGGATACAGGGGCTTCAAGCACCTGGATACTTCAGCATGATACAACGCATCCTGGAAAACCAACTTTCCAGGATTCCCCTCTTGAGAAGGAGTCCATAGGACTCTCCTTTCAAATAAAAAATTAATATTTTTGCATTATTTTGTGTTATTGCTAAGCCTACATTCTTTAGGATATTGCTGCTTCCTGAAATATCTTCAAGTCATCTTTCTTCTTTTTCTTATTAGTAAATGTTTTCAGTACATAATGTTGGATTCCTCGTGTGGAAATGGTATATGTACATGACACGTATTGATTTCTTTTTCATCCCCTTTTTCCCCCCTCCTTCTGTATCTTGATCACTTTCCCACTTGAGATGAGAAACCTTAAGTATCAATAAAGAGTAAAGTGAAACATAAATAATAGGAAGTAAGGAGACAGATTTATCTCATCTTTCTTCTTGTCCCTTTACAAAGTACTTGGCTTCTTTTTATTGTTGCTAAAACCTTTAGCAACCATACTTCCTATGGGATCAACATCGCACATGCTTCCTTTTGACATGAAATCTCAATGTTTTTGAAACCTTCAGGTTTACATTTGGCCTGAACTTTTGCTATA
This sequence comes from Cuniculus paca, assembly GCA_004365215.1. Classification (NCBI taxonomy): domain Eukaryota; kingdom Metazoa; phylum Chordata; class Mammalia; order Rodentia; family Cuniculidae; genus Cuniculus; species Cuniculus paca. The sequence goes on along the minus strand of RJWT010015550.1, from coordinate 14,051 downwards.
AACACAGGTAAAAATAGCCCAAAGTACTTTTCCCAAAGCCTGATTGCTGTATTGTCTGGAAATTTCACCCATTAGACTAATCAGTCCACTGCCCTTAATCAATCTCAGTACAGAAAAGAAATTTAGACAAATTTTCTGTGAGAGTGTGGCACATACAGCTTCTGGTTAAATGCCAGTGGAGTCCATATTCTCATTCGAAAACTCCTGACCCTGAACTTCACTCTCCATGTTCCTGCTAGCATTTAGTCTTCTGAGTACCAACCACAATCACATATCAGACTGCCTACCTCATTCTATAGCTTCTCTAGCTAATATTTCCAAACCTTTCCTAGCTCCTCTAGCAAACCAGCACCAAAGTCTCCTAAACTGTATTGTTCGGTACAGCCACAGTATTGCATCACTTCTCTGGTACCTCTCTGTTCTGTGTGATTCAGCTCTTCTCTCACTGGGACACAATTCTCAACATCCCAACTTAATGGAAGAAAGGTTTTACTTAGCTCAAGTTTCCTTGAGATTCAGTACATTATTGAAAGTTTCCAAGACAGAAATTTCATGTCAAAGGAACCTAGTAGCACATGAGACTGTTGCCAGAGTAGAAGGGTGAGGGACCAGACATAGACACCAAGCCTACACCTTCATGACCCAACCAGATTTTTCTAAAAGTGGGCTCCACCAATCTCTGGAGCAGATCCCAGGGCAAATTGGTTTTCAATTCCACCCTAACCACCCCACACCCAATTTTGGGTACACACCCAATAGAAATAAAAATGATATGATAAAGCTATACCTATGTGTCCATCTTTGCTGCAGCCCCATGCACAATAGCCATGATATGGATTCAACCATGTTGTATATTAGAGATAATGGATAAAGAATCTATTCTATGCATACATAATGCAGTGAATACTATGATTGGCCACAAAGTGGATGTCACTGAAATATTTTTAAGTGAGATCAACCAGGCACATAAGACAAGCACTTCATATTTTAATTAATATGTGGAGGTACCAATGTTGATCTTGTAGAATAACATAGGAGAATAGTGATTACCAGAAGCCTGAAAAGGTAAAGAAAAAGGAGGAAAGAGGGAGATTGGTAATGGATGCTAAAATGCACTTAAAAGGAAAAGGTTCTAGTGTGTGTATTATAGTGACTAAAGTTCAAAACAGCTTATCCATGCCATAAGTAACAATAAGACTCCCAACACAGAGAAAATAAAATATAAATGGTTAAGTTGAAGGAAACACCACTAAAGATGATTTGATTGTTACACATTGTATACATGCATTGAATTTTTAGACTGTAACCTGTAGTTATTATCTATCAATTAAGAATAGAAACTTATTAACAAGCACTCTGTCTTTTATTACATGTCAGTGTGATGCCAGTTTCATCTATCTACATATCTGAGCTAAGATCCAAATGCTACAGCAACTCGTTTGATTTTTTCCCCCTAGTTCCATCGTCCCCCCAAATTTTAGATCTGTGTGCACTGCCTTTTCCGTTAGTTACTGGACTATTTTTAGTTTCTTAACGTGGCTGGTAATTTTATTGTTACTTTCTAGAGTGTCTTAAATTTATTGTTTTCTCTTAAAGTAGGCATATGTTTGTTCTGTCCTGAAGGTAATTTCAGTTTGGTTTGCACACCCCAAGGCCTGTATTTAGACATCGCTGTGCTGTGTTGGTGGGGTGTGCACTCTCATTCACCATGGGTTACCTCCCCACTCCTCTGCAGAACACCATTCCCCACTGAGCTATGGAAAGCGATCCCTGTGGTTGCTTCTCCTTGTCCACTCAGAGCTCTAAAACCCCTATGATTGTAAGCATACTCAATAATTTTCTACTTGAATCTTTATGTCCCTTTCCTTTGGTCTTTTGGGGTTTCATTCAACTCACGTACACCCTAATACTCAACAAAAATTCATAGAATTCCTTATGCCAATTGCCAAGGGGTGTGTGTATATGTGTGTGTGTGCGCGTGTGTGTGTGTGTGTGTGCGTGTGTGTGTGTGTGCATGGTCCCCTTCTTTCTTAAACTATATCACTGAATTTTCTACCATCGCAGTTTCATCAAATTGTAATGCTCACCTCCTGAATTCTAGATTCTCTTAGTGTTTTCTGTCTCTCTGAAAAGTTATTACAAAATTCCTTTAAGAAAAGAAAGTGATTATAGCTCACCATATTCATTTGCTTTTCTGCTCCAAAGGGTCGTAGTCCTGCACTTGCCATTACTAAAGACTGAGAACATTTTTCATATTTTTTCATCTTTATACTTGTTTAAGAGATGAAATAACATTTGATGTTTGTTTGTTTGTCTTCCTAACTGGAAGCAGAACTACAGAAGCCCTTTGAAAAACATGAAGTTTGTCCTTCCCACTCTCACAATGTATTTGGTATTTGTCTTGGTTATTTTTCTCTCGTTGCTGAGACGAACACCTGACACCCAAAGTGAAGGAAGGAGAGGTTTATTTAGCTTACAGTTTCTGTGGATTTCAGTCCATAATCAGCTGGCTCCAAAGCAGAGTGGCATGGCACTGGGGCAACACTTCAAGGCAGCAGCCAGAGCAAAAGAGGGCAGCTGTTCATGGCGGCTGCAGGTGGCAAGAGCAAACCGCGCCAAAGAGGAAAACACCCCTCCTTCTGACCTTACATTGTATGTGGCCTCCACCCCTGGGCGGGTGCAGAACTCACACCGCCAATCCCAGAGCTAGACAATAAATCAATCATAAATGTTACATTCAGCCACTTCCATGACTACATGAAGCTTGGGGGGGGCCATCTATATACAAACCGTAACAGTATTTGTATTACACAATATTGAAAAGATTAAGAGATTACTATTACATGTGTACTTACTTGTTTTGAATCTACTAACATTTTATATAGTTTTGCACAGAACAATTAAATCTAAGTGTTTTGTGACTTGAATAAGTATAGAAAGGTTTCCTGTAACCTAGGAAAAGTGTCAAGTTCTTTTTAATGTAGGAGCAAAGAAAAATACATGAATTTTAAATGTCAACATAATATATCTATACAGAATTATGAAATATTATACCAAGTGATTATAAGCATTTAAAATATTACTGTAATTTCTGACTACTTCTCTGGCTTTAAATTATTCAAAAGTGTTAAAAATTTTATATCATAATATATGCAAGATATCAATATTTGTAAAGTGCCTAAAGGTTGATATTTGGGAATGTTATATCACAAATGACACTCAATGGAACATATCCACTAAGAAAATAATTTTCATCATTTTTCTGAGATTAATAATAAAGTTCAAAATTTCTAAAACTCTTTCTACTAATTATATTTTTCAATGTACATTTTGTTATAACTAAATACATTTAAAATGAAAAAATAATCTTTAAATACCCCTTAATATTTCAAAAATATACTTCACTAATTACAGCAAGGTGGATGATGTATTTAAAAAACTAGCATTTTTTTCTCGATTTTCTCGACTAAGGAAATTACTAACAAACCACAGGTGTGCTTTGCACGTGCTGATGAAAAGTGCAGGCTCTGATTATAACTTGACTTTTAAATGCATGGTGTGCTCGCTCAAGCTCGACAAAGTCTAATTGCTCTATGTTTAGGCACATTGTTATTATACTTGATTCTACAGTCCTCTGATCAGAACTAGCACTCCAGGTACACATATTTTACAACTCTCAGAGGGTTCATCATGCTTGACAGGTATTGAGAGACAGGGCCAGGAAAGAACCAGGGCATCCCTGGTGGGAGTAGCAAATTAGCTCTAGAAAGAATTCTCCTAATGGAACAATGGTGATGGCCTTGTGCTGTGTTATACAGATTTCAGAGTGGGAAGATTTATAATTTACTTATAATTTATTTAATAATATTGTTGATAATATTATTGATGCAGCTTTTATTTCAAAGATGATCCAGAAAAATTTTAAAATTCATTAATTTCTGTGAATAAAATACTGAGAAACCAGGATCCACATTTAGAGCCAAGTGCTGATTTTAGTTACTGTATTAGCCACAAATAATTAGTCTTCTTGTTTTGTCTCATTTAAGCATATGAAAAATTCGTATCAGGATTGTAAATCACAGTTAAAAATAAGTTAGATCCTAAAAATACAAGCAACTATGTGTTTTAAATAAGAATGTAACCAGTACATTTTTGTCATGGAACCAAAGAAAGAGCTGGATTTCTTACACTTCTGGGACAGTCTTTGTTCGGATATCATTGATTGTATGGTAGTCTATCAATATTTCCTGAAAACAGGATATAATTAGTAACATCGTTTTCTATTGTTAGGAAGAAGAAGAAAAAAAACCTTGGAGTTCACAAGAGCTGGACGGGACAGCTGTCTTTCAGAACAAACCTGAGAGGGATCACAGTGGGTTTGGAAGGAGGCCCTGTACTCTCCTGCAGGCTATGGGGTCTATTGTAGGGTCATGGGGAGAGGTGTGGAGTGAGATGGGGTTTGCGGCTGCCTGCCAAGAACAAGGCTTGAGAGACACTAGTGGTTGCCCAAGGATGAGGCTTGGAAATGTTCAGGGAGGAGTGGCTGGCAGTCATGATAGCAGTCAAGGTGTAGCTGTACAGGGCTGGGCATAGAGTAGCCTCCGCTGGACTGGCAGCAGTTGGATTCCTTCACTTATAATCTCTTATGAAAATCAAAAACACAACCAATACATTAGGAGCAATAGAAAGGAAGTATATTTGGTTTCTGAAACGTAGAACAAAATCCTAATTTCTCTTTTTGTGATTTGCACCAGTACTTCTAGGAGACAGAGTGAAGAAAAAGATACAGACTTTCATGATTTTGTGAGTAAAGTTCAATGTGAACATAATGTAAATATCGAACACTGAACCACACACAGAGTACACTTCATAAATGTTTTCGATGATGATTAATGTTTTAAACTCAACACATACTAATGTTTATAATTCATGTTACTAAACATGAAATGGTCCCAACTACAATTTGCTAGAGAATGCTAATAAATAAATGATAACCTCAAGGACCTCATAATCTCAAGTTCTTTATGATGGAAATTTTAATGAAAAATTTAAAACATTGTGCTTATTTTCTCCATGAAGTATGGAGGCATTCATTTATTCTACCTAGTGGTGGTCACCTTTTCAGGAAAAAAAAAAAACACGTCTTGATATATTAGTGGAAAGCAGTAACTGAGCTTCAAACAATGTGCCACCAAACTAAGCATTGCAATCTGGTAAGAAAAATAAAATTTGTAGACAACAAGTTTTCATTGCAATGATGTCATAATTCCCTTCTCTCTGAGCATCATGTTTGTACATCTGTTGCCCCAAATCCGTACTTTCAATAACTTTGTCCCTGTAGTTTCCCAAACCACAGAGTACTTCTGACAATGTAAATGCAACTCCACATCATCTGTGTGAAAAGGATTGAATAAATATTTAAGAGTTAGTAATGCCTCTATACCAACTAAACTGAGAATCACTTTAAATTCTGAAAAATATTTTGGAATATATATATATATATATATATATATATATATACTTTTTTTCTTTTGTCTTTTTGAGACAGGGTCTCGCTATGCCATTCAGGCTGGCCTTGAGCTCACTTTGCAGCCCAGGCTGGTCTCGAACTCACAACGGTTCTTCTGTCTCAGCCTCCAAATGCTGTGATTACAGGTGTGAGCAATCACACCCGGCTTTTTCATTTTGTTTTGTCTTTTGAGACACAGTCTTGCTATGCAATGCAGGCTGGCCTCGCACTTACTATGTTGCCCAGCTGGCCGTGAACTTGTGACAACCTTTAGGCCTCACCCTCCGAGCGCTGAGATCACAGGTGGGTGCCGCCATGCTCAGCTAGAATATTTTTATAATATGCCAGCTATTTGTGAAGTTTTCTATTGAATCACATGAATGTACATAGACAAATGAATTGATAATAAATGAAGATCGAATTGCACTTTGTACTTCAAGGAATAAGTATATTACATCAGTGTAAAAAATTCAACATAAAAAACCTTGAAATAAGGTATTAATATTCATAATATACATAATAAGTATACTTGTTTTACCAGAGAGTAAATGAGATAGAAAACCTTAATTTTATTTAAAAAGAGACTTTTACGAGGAAATACTCTGTGAAATAGACAACAGACACAAACATATGCAATAGAAGGATAACACACCAATGAAAAAATTATGTGTTACTTTACAAAATAAGTTCAAATACAGTTATGAGGAAGTATATTCATTCTAGAAATACTTACTCTTTCCCAGTATCAGAGTCCCTGACACAGAAAATAAATATTTATATTTATATATGTGTATGAAGTTTGAGTTGAATAGATTTCATTGTTTGTATGACAAATGTAATAAATAATAGCCCTGAAATATAATGCAGAATACTTAAATATAATCCAGAATTCTTCATATATATGGTTTATAACACCATATACTAGGATTCAAATCCCAGTCCTATTTATTATTAGTTATGTAAATAAATAAATTTCAATAGACTTCTGAAAGTACATCAAATTCTGGAATAAGTGTTAATACTTAATCCAAGTATTATTTAGACAATTAAGTAACAATTTGAGTAATATTTGATCCACAGTCTCCCAGAACAACTAGAAATGTACAAGTAGGCACAGGTACAGACACACATGGACAGTTTCCAAGATATTAGAGGACTGCTAAAGTGAAAAGAAGCTTTGAAAAAGTCACTGAATCACAAGAATAAATGTTGGAGCTCAGAGCTAGGAGCAAATTTCAGGGCCTTGCTCATATACTGGGATTTGTGTGGTAACCTCAGAGTTTATAGCAGAGTAGGAAGAGTGAGGAGGAAGTAATGTCAGCTTCTCAGCGGTTCTTTGGGTCAGGATGATTTCACACTGACGACGAATCTATCCTGGACACTTTGCAGGGCAAAAGCACGTTTTCTTTCATCAAGAAGCAATCGGGCACCCTCTGTCATCAAGAAACCATAAAATAAACACATCTTGTTTATCACAATGTTTCTACATATTATATATGATAATAGTATTAGAATTATTCATCCCTGTAAAGGAGTAATACAACACACACACACACACGTGTGCGCGCGCACACACACACACACACACACACACGAGAAATAAAAGGTTGGTACAACCAAAAGAGCATGAAAAGTTACTGATGATATTTTCATAAATCTAAACTGTATATTTAAATATTGTACAAACTGAAATCTACAGTAACACAATAGGTACATTTTAAAACACTTTAAAGAGATTTAATGATTTAAAAAGAAATTACTTTCTTTTGTGTATTCATGTCTCTTTACAAAGGAATTTTAAAGTTCACCATTTTAAAAAAAAAAACATTTTTCCAAACTTGAATCTGGGCTGCTTTCATTACTTGATTGACTAGTAAATGCATCAGAAGGGATGGTGTACTTGTCCAGCCTAGGCCTCAAAAGAGTTTTTCTGCTTTCACTGTCTCAAAATGCTATAAAATTGCCATGTGTAACACCCAATGCACTCTCTTGGACATTGCGGGACCATATGGAAGCGAGATACACTGTCCCAGCTGTGGGCTTCTCAGACCAACCAGCCCAAGCCTGCAGCTGTGTGCAGCAGCATTTGAGAGCCCAGCTGAGGCCAGAAGATTCACTCAGCCTGAACTGACAGCACTCACAGCTTGAGACAAGTGACAAGCTGTGGTTAAAACCAGCAAATGTTGACATGACTTGTTATGTAGGAAGAGCTATATGATGTTATTTCACAGTTAAAAAACTGATTTTCTCATAGTTCAAATTTTAGAATATAAAACAACACTACATCTCATAAACTGAAAGTTGGAATGTAAATTGTTAGGAGCTCTTGGAAAACTTCTGGATGTTTTCTGTTAGATATGTACATATTAGGGATCAGATGTGGTTCAGCAGTTCCTTGTATACATGAGACCCTGAGTTGTATCCCCAAAAGCAAAAAATAAACTAAAATGTATATATGTATAATCATAGAGTCTACCACACTACTAACTTTGAATCTACAACTATATACTTGTATGACTCAATAATTTTACACTTAGATGTGTAACCCTCAAAATGTAACTGTGTGCAGTAAATAACATACACTGAAATGTTCATATTTGCCACCGAAATACCCATAATACCATGCAAGTTCATGCACTGTAATGCTATGCAGAAAGAAAATGAACTGACTACTGCTATCTACAGTGCAATGTATTTTTCTCTCATAATTTTGAGTGAAAGGAAAACACTGTAATTTATTCTGTATCTATGAAAAGTTCAAAAATAATCCAAACTAACTTTGTGATTAAGAAGTTAAGATAGTGGTTATGACCACAATTAGTGATATGGAGGTAGCATGAGTGTCTACAATTCTAGAAATATTCCACTTCTTGATGCAAAGGAATGATTACATGGATGCATTGATATTTTGGGGAAAATACCTAAAATGCATTTTATACTGTATGTACTTTCCTACCTCATGTTATTTCAACAGAGTATAAAGTGAAAAAAAATAGTTTATTGGAAAGATAAAATTCATCTTACAATAATATCTTTATGCTTCTGTAGTTATGTGATTAACAATGAATCATCTTTAATCTTGTAGAAACACAAAACAGAAATATTTCTCTTTCTTTTTGCTTTTAATACCTGAAGGGTTTCTTTTATTATTTTAACCAACACTTTAGGAGTCTTTATAAAATTAAAAGTTCAACTTCTCTAGACACATTTTGTTTTCCTGCATTAGCGTCTGCCTTCCTTGTTTCTCCAGTAAATCACATTTCCAAATGCAATCACATCTCTGTTCACACATGTTCTATGCTTCTCTCCCTTAAGTCAGGCATAATTGATCACTGAGTGCCTATGACACATCACGTGTTTTTCAAGGAGGTGATTATACAAAAGGTAACCAAAGAGATTACTGGCTTCTCTTCATTTCTCTCCATTTCTTATGGAGAGAGATAGGTGGCCAAGTGATAAGGTGAGAAAATACAAGATGTGAATTGCTCTATGGTCTCCACATCTTTTTTCCTCTTGACTCATGAGATGTGGCCTATAAATAAATATCATCAGTGCTGCTGTCACTTGCCTTCTAATGGAAGGACAGGGCTCGTTCATCTGAGACATGGCACATCGAGTCTTAGCACGTAGCTGTGTGACAATATCAACTTCCACAGTGCCGTGAGCCACTTGTGGGTCACAGTCCAGAAAGAAGGTGTGCTTCAAAGTGTTTAGGAAATCAGGTACGAACAAAGCATCTCATTGCAGCTGCACCATTGTGCTGCTCTAGATACCGGATTATTAAGACGTGTCATCGTGGTAGATGAAGCTTGCATCCAGGGCTCTGGCCCTGTGACCAAGGTTTAGAGTGCTTAGTGGAAGCTGCCCAGTTGTCCACATGTCAATCAAGTTGTAATATAAAGGAGATCCGGACTGTGTTTTTTGACAGTGGGGAACTGTGTGAGCTAAGTTTGTTCTCAGGAACACTGGCACACTCTGGCATTTTTGAGGAATGACGTGCATAGAAAAAAGCTTGAGAAGTGACCACGCGATTTCACTTTCCAACATGACAACACTCAGTGTTACACATCACTTTAGAAATGGCCAATTCTGCTAAATACAAGTACGACAGTATGTCCTCATCCACCATATTCACTGACACGGGGACTTCTGGCTCTTCCCCAAAGTATGAATAGCCTTGAAATTAAACATTTTGAGTTGATTCACAACAAGAGGCAGTCACAAAGGCACATGTTAAGACACTCGAGAAAGAGAAGGGGGAGTTTTTTCACGGAGCAGTGTGGTAATGTGTCTTCTATTGTAATTATACATTTTTTAATTTAAACATTCACTGTATTGTTTACTCAGACCTCATAATGAATCCTGGAAACGGTTTATTTATTTATTTTTTTGTCTTTGAGAAAACGCAACATCGTTGTATTTTTAACAAAGGATTCACCCATGACTACTGTCCTGTCAGTTGTCCACGAATGCTACAGAACAATTAATTGTTCCCATCTCCTGAAACACTGGTCTGGTCACGCGGCATGCTTGGCCAGTGCTATTGAAGCCTCATTGAAGTTTGCTGCATCTCAGTGGAAGCATTAAATGAAATTGCATGGTTGGGTTTTGTTCCTCTTGCTCCTATCCTATAGCCAGGGAAACACATTTCCAGATAGCGGTTATTACGTCCATCTGTGCTACAAAAAAATGAGGCTGAATGTGGGACTGAGTCCAGCCTAGCAGAACCCAGGGCAGAGCCGAGCTTAGTTGCCCTGCCCTGGGGATGACCCCAGCCCTCCTGTGATGTCAGCAACAATTGAACTTCTTTGGTCTTTGCCAAATAGAACAAAGGGTTGTTTACTTCAGCAGGAAAAGCTGTGGCATGTTATGTAAGTAGTGAAACTGACCACTAGTTTTGGGAAATCACTGCTAATGTATTGTCCCAATCCTCACTATGAGCTGAAAATCTGAAAGTTTCTTGCACTAGTAAACCTTTAATTTCACCCAAACATTTCAACAGCACATAATTTCTCAACTGCTTTAAATTTCTGATGCTTTCTTGGAATTTTATGTTGAACATTTGCATTCGACTAACGTCTAAAACAAAATGTCCAAAACCTTGTTGCAGAAAAAATATTTTTCCTTAAATATAATTAGCTCTGTGAACTTATCTACTTTATAGAATGTTGTCAGACTGCCATTTCTAGTTTAGCTGTTGATTCCTACTGCAAATTTGTGTTTTATGTAATTTGCATGTAGTAAGATCAGAAGCTAACATTGCTGACTATGGTAAACGTAAAGAACATATTTGCACGGAGGTAGATAAAATTATGTTCCTATTAACACAAGTAGACCAGAAAATATTTCAAAGTTTTGGAATTTCTTTTTTGTTTTCTTTGGTGCTTAAGGAATGTTCACTTTGTCATTTCCTCTCTCTGATGAACTAACATAAGAAAAGTAAATAATAATTCATCATTTTGTGTTTCAATTCCTATAGCCATGCATTTGAAATCTTTGCCTGAAAAGAACATAGACTCATAATTTTATTGTTGCTTTCTCTTTTGTGTCTTTTCCTTTCCATTTGTTTCATAACTTTTCTTCCACCTTTCTGAAATATTGAGGCTTTCCGTGATCTAACCACCTTAAATTCTCCATGTGATCAGGTACCCTGTATAAAGCATAATTATCTTCAGCAGGCACAGCTAATTAAGTTCTGTAATCAAGGACAATGCAGCCAAGAGGTAATTTAAAAATTAAATGCTGAAAACAGAACAACATAATTTACTCTACAATTAAACGATTAGAGATGAAGGAACTCTGGCCTATTTCATCTATTTGTAACATTACAAAATCTTCCCAATGAATTTTAGCATCTTTAACGTTTTCTATCATAACACCGGACCTCTCAACTTAACCCCATCACTCTTGCCTCTAATCTGGATAGCTTTGGATGATTTTTAACAGCTGGCTTTGTGCTCTCTGTGTAGGTAAGGTAACAATGAAGAGACCCTCTGGCAATACCATTTTGCAGGCATTGCCTCCCACGTCTGTTGTCTACAGATGATGCAATTTCCATGCTGAGATGAACCTGCTATTCCTGCCATGGTTACACCAGCACATGGCGTTTGGTTCTGTGATCCTCTCCCAACCCAGTTCTCCCTCTCTGTATTTCATTTTACCCCAAACATCAAAGGATGGTTGCACACATCTCAGGTATTCTTCTGACTGTTGATACTGTGGAAAGACAGGAATTCTCCAGTTTACTGTACCAGGTAGGGGGGTTATAGGCTGGTCTGTGACATGACTGTTCTGAGGATCAGGGGTTAAATGGTTGATTTTACTTATTTAGTAGAACTTTCAATGAAATAGCAACAGCCAAAGTTTTCATGTTTGTTTAGGTTCTTTCAATGTCAAAGTGTAAGTGCAGCTTTTTCTTCAACTTGGTCAAAAGTTATCTGAAATTGTTCTCTTCTACCTTGGAAATGTGAGCACAGTAGAAAGAGACATTTAAGAAGAACAATGAAATATGTAAATTTTCATATTACATAGCAAAATAATTAGAAAAATCTTCCGCATACTACTAACGATACTCATTTAGCTTAAAATAATTTCAATTAGAGTTCAATATTGTTCAGGATAAGACAATTAGAATCGGATTATCTAATACTCTGGGCACTGCATTGTTGTTTAAGGCACTAATGTGTAGCTCAAAGAAAGCTAGGGAATCTATCATTTATAAAACTTTACTCTTAAACTTTAACATTTCAGGTAAAGTTAAAAAATGAATCGTTGAGGGTTAATATGCAATCAACACATTCTTCGTAAAGTATCTAATTTTTTAAAGGGACTGGTACTTCAGGAATATGAATGATATTTTTATAGCTAATCACTTTTCTTTCTTACTAGATTTTACTTCTCTATGAACTTTATTTTTCTCTCTCATGTGACTGCAATTGAAAGATACTCTAAAATGATTGAGGCTCCAAGCCTAGCAATTTAAAGACTATTTTATATCTAGAGGTATTATTTTAACTCATTAAAATATTTGATGGGATATTTCTGATTTTGAATTTGTTCCTTTTACAACATTATTTTCCTGAATGAAATTATGAAACCATGATTGTATTGGAGGTTTTATTACTTAATGTTATTAAGTAAACTTAGTCGATTACCAAAGTAAGCGTGTATTTTCCACTCATACAAAGTAGGATGTTCAGAAGAATACCTTCAGGTGCAACTTAATAAACCAATGACTCCCAAGATCATCAAAAAAGACCAAAGGAAGAACAGAGAAAGGATACTATTTAACATTATTTTGGATTTAAAATGATACAAAGCACCACATTAATTTCTAGTCTCTGCTATACTACTAACTTTTCTTAAACTTTGTGGCTTAAAACATTGTCTTACATTATCTGAAGGTGAGAAATGTGAAATGGTCTCACTAGGGTAAAATTAAAGTGTATGTAGGACCCCATTCCATTGGGGAGGCTCCAAATCAGGTTTCTTATATTTTTCAGCATGCAGTATCCAATTCTTGGTTCATTGGTCCAGTCCATTTTTTTTTATTTTAAAGTGAAAAAAAGAACAAAAACAATGGTCCAGTCCATTTTTAAAGCAAGCAATGGTCAGTCAAGTCTTCCCACTATGATGTCTCTCTGATCACGACTCTTCTGCCTTCATTATCCCCATGGAAGGTCATTGTGGTTACATGAGGTCCACCAGGTTATTCCAAGTTATTTTTATTTTAAGAGCAGTTGAATAGCAACCTTAATTTAACCTGCAGTGTTAATGCCCCCATTGCTGTGTAGCCCACAGCTCCTTTCTTACTGGAGATGAGGTTGCAGACACCTTGGTGGAATTGTAATTCCAATGAACAGAATCTCATGACATCAAGAGGACTTCATGGGCGTCATCCCTGCTTATGCAACTGCTTGCCAACAGCAAGGATAACATGGTTCTGAAAGACCATTCCGTGAATGTGAAAACCCAGGAAACACTCAAATAGATGTCCTAAGTTAACAGCAAGTGGTTTGAGATGACTCTTTGGCAAGTAATTTCCTAATCATTACAGAAAAGCTAACAGGCACAAGAGGTAGACAGCTCTTCGTGATGTAGATAAGCAGGGCTATAGCTCTGGGCCTGTCAGCACACGCTAATACTTTCATGAGTGCCTCCCACCCAGGGACCTGTGACTGTGGGTACACCCCAACTCCTCTCTTCCTGAAGTATTATTTCCCTCACACTGCACACCTCTTTCTCTTCTCATGTATGTTTATAGAGAACCCTATTTTTCATACTACTTTATGATATGTCTACTTCGTTATTTAGAATAAACTGAACTTTGTTTTATTCCCTAAAACATTACATTAGAAATTTTAGTCCTGCATTTTTCTTCTTGATTTCCCCTCTGTATAAGATATTCTTTTTTTTCTAGTTTTGTCCTTGATAAAACATACATTTATTTATTTATTTTTATTAGACATGTTTGCAGTGCATGCAGTTTACAGTCGTCTTGGGGAGTGGTTACAGCTTGCTTCTTTTTTTTTTTTAATCCCTT
>RJWT010015549.1:0-20378 GCA_004365215.1 Cuniculus paca | reverse complement strand
GGTGCACCAGGCGTGCGGGCTGGGCCCTCGAAGTGGGTCACCGTGGCCTCACTGCTCTTTGGAGTGGCCTCCTCCAGGGCACTGGGAGCCGGCATGGCCCCCTGGGGCCAGGAGTCACAGACCTGTGACACTGGGTAGATGCCGTCAGAGTCCAGCCAGGGCTGGCCTCCAGGACCCCTTGCCCTAGCGCCCCCTCTCTGAGAATCACTGCTTCCATCCTGAGTGGCAGTTTGCCTCGGCCAGCAGAGACCAGTGGACCTTGTCCAGCCTTTCAAAGGCCCGGTGTCATCTTGACCTGGCCTGGCCGCAGCAAACCACTCACTTGCAGGGCTGGCTGTCTGAGGACGGTGCTGCTCCCTCCGCCTCTGCCACGTTCGAAAAGCTAAGAGCCCTCACGGTACCCAGGCCAGGAGCTCCAGGAGGGAGCGGCTTCTGGGAGCAAAGGAAGGCAGGACCACTTTAAAGGACACGGCACTCTGGTGTCCCGCAGTAACTGAGGCCTCCTCAGAGATGAGGGAGGCTCGCTCACACGCAGGGTGGGAGCGGTCAGGCCCTGGCTGCACTGCAGGGGGCTGACACCTGCGCCGCGCTGGGCCAGTCACCCCACACCTCGGCTGTGTCATCCCCAGCACTCACCCCTGCAGGCTGGAAGCAAACGAGGTCCACCCCACAGGGACCAGCAAGCAAGGGCCACGAATGCAGGGGCAGGGAAGGGTCACGTGGAGAAGGGGGCCCAGCAGGCTCAGACAGAGTGGTCTCCCGACTGAGATGTCCACGCAAGCAGACGGGAAGCAGGACCTCCTCCTGGACAGGGACTCGCGTCTTTTAGATACCGAGCTCGACTGCCCAAATTAGGTGTTTCAATTAAAGTGAATTCTGGCCATTCCACCTGTACTCCCAAAGTGAGAACCTCATAAAGCCTCTGGCACAGTCCACCCAGTGTTCAGTTCCGAGCGCAGACTGCCTCAGGCTGATGTGTTCTCCAGATGAGCAGGCCGTGCCCGTGGACGACAGATGCCATGTGCCAGGCATGAGGAACAGCCGTCCAGTGCCCCGCATGCCCAGGCCTCTGATGCACGAGGCCCCTCTGGTGTGACCACAGGCGGCATCTCTCCTGTAACTCACTGGGGGTGGGCGACAGCCCAGCCGCTGACCTCAGCGGCTGTCCAGGACCTTCCGAGTGTGAAATTTCAATTTCTACATCAGAGCTCTGCGTGTCAGTCCCCCACCAAAGCACTTCATGTGAGAGCAAGGTTGATGCATTCCAGGTCAGTGTCACAGCTGGGGAAGCCGGGAGAAGAAAGAGGAATGATTGCCACCTGGCCCGCTCAGCAGCTGCAAGCTGTGTTTAGGAAGCACCCCCTCACCCAGCAGCCCTGCTTCCAAAGGGCCCCATCCTTCAGCCTCAGGTGAGATAACAAAGATGGACAGGTCAGGACACAGGCCCAGGATAGCGAGGAACTCCCAGGAGGCGAGCTGCCCTTGCCCATCTGCAGAGGCAGCAGAGATGGCTTGGGGTGGTCAACCAAGATGACCCCCTAGCAGGAGCTTTGTTCCCTGGTGCCCAGACAGCTGGCTCCCCCTGCTTGCCCCAGGTCCTTTCGCCATGCTGTCCCGCGACCAGATGGGATGAGTTGACTCCAAAGCCAGCTGCATATCCAAACTCACTCTGCCCCACTCCTGCGCAGCTGCCATCACACAGGCCCACTCTGCAGAGATGACCTTGGACCACTTTCCCTCTGGTCACATCGCCACCTTGAGAGCCCTTTCCTGGGGCGGAGGTCTGTCACTCCCATCCCAAAGGTCCAGAAGGTGAAGTCTGAAGGCCCCCTGGGATCGAGTGATGGAGGTCTCTCCGTTGCTAGGGAGGACTCGGGAGGGAGCAGTGGGACAGTGACGTGTGTCTCTGCCGGCGCAAAGCCAAGTCCATCCACACACAGAGGCCTGGGGGCGCCAGGAGCCCGGGCGAGAGCTGCCTGCGCCTGACACTTAGGTCACGACCACGACCTGCTGGGGCAAAGGGGCCGGCCTGGAGGACCTCAAGGACAATGACCGGCTGGGACACAGTGGCAGCTGGTTGAGGAGTGTGGCAATTACGCGGCTCTCAAACTTCCCGGGGAGGAGGGGTGCAGACGGTGGAGGATGGAGACATGAAGACGAGGGTCAGAAAACAGACGAGGTCAGAGGGCACCTCCTCTGAGAGGGGAGAAAACCCTGCCCAGGCGGCAGCGTCTATTTATAGGCAGGCGTTGGTGTCACGTGACACCCCTCTGCCTATCAGCTCGTTGCTGAGGCTCCCTTGGGCGCGTGAGAAGCAAATCGCAGGCAGGCGAGCTGGGGTGGAGCCCCGGGGTCCCTTTGGCTGTAGTCCAACTTCCCAAGGTTGGTGCTGGGGACAGATCTGAAGGTCCAGGCTCCAGCAGAGGTCCCGATGGGCTCTCCGCCCTCTGTGTTCCCCATGGAGCCGGGACCAGGACAGCTCCGTGTGTTTTACTCTGCGTCGCCCACTGCTGGCGGGAAGTGGCATTTAATGCAGGCGGACTCAGGGTGACAGGGGTCAGGGGTCAGGAGGCACAACAAGCAGGACCTGAGGGCACCAGTGGCTCTGGGTGTGTGGGAACCCAGGCCTTTAAAACCAAGAAAGACTGAGCTTTACCAGTAACTAAAATGTAGACCGAGCGATGGCCCCATAAGCCCAGCTGGCACTGAAGGGCCCGCCTGGACACGACCCGGAAGAGTGAGTCCCCAGTCCGCTTCCCAGGACAAGGGGAGAGGCCAGAGAACCCCGGAAGCCCAGCCTCTCTCTGGACAGGCGGAAAACACTGAACGTGTCAGAGGCAACAGACAGTCCAGTCGTGGGTCACGAGCCTTCCACGACACCTCAGCCCACACAGCGTGGCTGCTCACAGGCCCAAGGCTTCTGTGAGGTAGTCTTTACACACATGGGCACACATGTGGGCACACACGTGCACACACACACGCACGCTCCATGCCACAGACCCCCACGCACGCACGCATTGCACCTACACCCCTTACCACATGCCACACCCCCATACCGCGCACCCACGCCACACCCCACACACACACCTTGCACGCCGCATGTCTCATGTGCCCGAGCTCAGGAGGGTGGCAGTGGCTGGCAGCCTCAGCCCCGCGCTCTCCACTGCATGCAAGGACTGGCTTCCGCTGAGCCCCGTCTGAAGGGCTCCTGTGGCCACACGAACAGAACTCTGGTCCCTGCTGTCTGTCCACTGCACACCAGGCCAGGGCATAGGCATCGTCGCCATCCCTTTCGCCTGGAGTAGCCAGAATCGAGGCCCTGGGCCTCAGGGCTCCCCTCACCCTCAGCACCTCTGCACCCTGTTCCCCCACCCCCCAGAGCTCGTCACAGCCATGGCCTGGCGTTCCCTGGGCCCAGGCCAGCACCCCGCTGCAAAAGAGGTGGACACGGCCTTGAGCTGCTCACTGAATCAGGCATGGAACAGGGGATGCAGACCCTTGGATGCCCCTGCCTCGGGCTCCAGGCACAAGTGTGAGGAACGGCAGCCGTCCCGCCCTATGGACACCTCTGCACATGGCCCACACTGGCAATGTCACAGCGACAGACACTGGCTAGAGTCAGAACAGGTGACGTGGACACACTCAGCACTGGGTGGTCCTGCATGGCCAGGTGGCTCAGACAGGTCTCACCCCATCGGCAGCAACACCAGTGAGGCAGGCGGGCTCTGGGGCCACTGGCACATCTGCTTTCCTCCTTTCTTTCTTTCCTTTTTTGTACAAGGGATTAAGCCCAGCACCATCACAAGATCTACATCCCTAATCCTTTTTTATTTTGTCACTTAGTGCCCAGGCTGGGCTTGAACATGAGATCCTACTGCCTCAGCCTCCCAGAATGCTGGGATTATAGGCATGCACTGCCATGTCACCTGCCTTTCTAAGCAGCCAGCACCTCACACCTGTCTCTGGATGTTCAGCGTCCACGCCAGTTAAGTCAGAGTGCTGTCCCTACTTCAAAGAGCAGCCCGGGCAGGGGTGGCGAGCAGCCTTCCCAGAGCCTCCCAGGCTTCTGATTTCTTCCTCAAACCTCTGGTGCCAGTGGCTTCTGCCACAAGCTCTCCAGTTCCAGTGTAAGAGGCCACCTATCTACCACTTCCGAGGCCCGGCCTGCACCCACCCCCAAGGTTCCTAAGGGACCATGCAATCCGTCAAACCAGCCTTTCCTGTAGTGCAGCTAAGTGACAACGGTCAGGGGACTTTGCTCTCCCAATAAGCCCTCCATTAAAAATGCAAAATTAAAGCACCACCCTGCCACTCGTTACTGTCTGGATCCCAGAGTCCAAATCCAAACGCTGATTCCCTCGACACCTTGCTGCCGTGGTATCCCAAGCTTTTACAATGCTTGAGTTAAAATAAACGCAAATGCCCAGGTACAAGTGGTGCATCACTCTTCCTTAGCGACCCTCAAACAGCCTTCTGCCCTCGTAAGGCCCTCGGTCGCTCCTGAGCCGTTACGGTGATGCGGGCGCCACTGAACACGGCAAATCTGTATCTTATTCCCCTTCTCACAACCCTTCGAAGAGGAGAATGCAGCTCTGGGACCCTTTCATCTGGATGCAAGGTGTTCTCGGCCATTTGTCACACCAACTACAACCTGTGCTGTGTGTGGGGCACCCCGGGCAGAGTCATCGCCGTCCCCGACCCCTCATTCCAGGCATCGGGGACCTGTGGCCTGTGAAACTAGCAACGCTGACCGATGCACCATTCAGCCAGGGACCTACGGAAAACTGGGGAAAGACTACTCAGTTGAAGCCATCTGCAGTGAGCACGTTAGACATAAGCCGTGCATTCGAGGTGTATCTTTTTCCTAAGCACAAAGCAGGCTCTGGCGTACCGTGTGTCACTGGTCCCAGCAGACTTTGGCTTGAGCTGGCGGCTCTGAGCTGGGGCAGCCCAGGCATCTGAGTCCAGAACACCCTCACCTGCGAAGCCCATACGCCGGCCACGCCCACCCCTCTGCTGGTTATGCTGATAACTGGTGCTTCGGAAGCTCCACGCCGTGCGTGCGGCCACAGCGCAGGCTCAGCTCGGAGCTTCCTTATTGTACTGTCACACTGTTGTTCTCGTGCACAATCAGATGGTCCTCCCCCAGGGAACCAGGGTCTGGCTGCCAGAGCCGGAAGGACATCAGAGTCCCGTCTCAGAGGAGTCCATGGTCCAGCCAGGGTGACGAGCCAGGGAAGACACATGTCACCGGGGCCTCCGGGCCATTCCATTTCCGGGGTGGGGCCCAGGTCTTTGGTCTCCAGCCTCACTTCTCATCTGTGGGGATCGCAGGAGGACGGTCCTCTGTTCTCAGGAATCAGATCACAAAGCGAGGATAACAGGTGTTGGCCCTGTGTCTGCAGGGCTTGTGAGGACTCCGGCTCGTGGAGGCTGCCTGTTCATGGAGTCACCTCCTGAGAATCTCTGCTTTTCTAACCATCATCATGTGCTTGTGGAAAAACTTAGCTCAGTGATACACAATAGAACAGAAACTGTGGAGCAAACCAGATTTCTCCATCTTGCTTCTGCTGTTTGTTTTCTTTTGCTGTACACAGATCTCCATCCTTGCCACCCTGCTCCTCCCTGGAAGAATTCTCCAAGCTGCAGAAAACCGTGGCTTCCCATGGGCGCAGAGCGGAGGCAGGAGCTCTCTGCACAGAGCCAGAGAGAAAACAGGCTTTGCATGCATGCAGTAATGAGTCTGGGTTCTGCAGAGAAGTAGAACCACAGGGTGAGAACTTGGGTCACATGATCACAGAGGCCGAGAAGTCCGACAGTCCACCATCCATGAGCTGGAGACCCAGGGAAGCTAGGATAGAGCTGGGAATCCTGGGAGTCAGGGGGACAGTGGGGCCGATTCCGGTCCCAGGCTGAAGCCCAGAGGGCAGGAAGTGCCGAGGGCAGGAGCTTGCTGCTCGGTCAGATGGGCAGAGAGCAAAGTCACCCTTCACTGTTTTGGTAAACCAGATGTGAAGTGTTCTGCCAGTGTGTTGAAGGTTTAAATTTTTTTAAAATCGATTATAGTAAAAGACACACTGCTGTTAATCCCCCTCACTTTGAACACACATCCCATCATTCTGGCCTCTTTCCGCAGCAGCTCTGGAAGTGCTCTCTTGCGAGTGTCTCTAGCTGTGCTGACACGGCTCCCTCAAAGTCCTGGATGTCCTGAATCAGTCCAAAACACTGACTTTTCAGGGTCATTTTGACTTGCAGGAAGAGCCAGACCCACGGAGGAGGACACAGCATCATGTTTTCAGTTTCACAGAAATTGCCACAAATGTTTCTTCAAGGAGGGGTACGCAAAAAAATACAGTGAACGTTTAAATTTGAAAAGTTATGACATGGCCGGGGATATAGCTCAGTGGTACAAGCACCTGCCTGGCAAGCGCAAGGTCCTGAGTTCAATTCCTGGCATAAAAAATAAATTATGACAAGAAATTGCCATTAATCCCCCTGAAATACTCATCCTCACTTCCAACAGTTATCTCATTGTTCTTGGCAATGTGTCTTTTACTGTAATAAGTTTTCATGCTAATTTAAACATTCAATGTGCTTTTTGATCACCCCTTGTGTTCCGGCTATCAACAGATTGGACGACACCAGCCTACCATGGGAAGGGCCAGCCGCTGCGTCAGTCCACCGATCCAGGTGTCGGTGTCTTCCGGAGATGCCCTCTAGCACACAATGGAAGCAATGCTCACATGCGCTGGGGGTGCCAGGTGGCCCAGTCAAAGTGACATAAAACAATCACAAGCGTTAGGCTGCAGCTGCCCATCCCTGCCCTCGGGAGAAACCAGGGACCACACAAACTCATGCTCGTGGCTCTGTGCCAGCAGCGCTCCACATGCAGGGACAGTACTGGCCAGAGTGAGCCTGCAGGCCACCACCTGCCACCCCAGCCTGCCACCTGTATGAGGCCTGTGCATTTCTATGGGAAGCCCAGTGAGTCTCCGCGCCCCCAATGGATAGAGATTAAGAGTTCTGCAGACATTAATTTCACCGATCTTTTACCATTTTGCCTGGGCAAGGACCACTGTGTGGTCACAGCAACTGGCACGTGTGAGAAGCTATTCCAAAGCGCACTGCTTCAAAGCTCTGTGGAGACGCCGATGCAGAGACAGCGGGACCTTTGACAGCAACAGACAGGAAGGGCCGAGCTGCCCACAGCAGGTCTGCGAGCGGGAGAGGCCCTGGATCTCACGAGAGCAATAACCTTTCGGGTACCAGGATTTTTTTTTCTCTCACTATTGCTTTGTGAAAGAACCCTAAGCACCCTTGTTCCATATCCAGAATATTTCCAGGGGTCACGGAAAGCTCCGCCTCTGGATTTGACCGCGTGAGGTCTATGCTAGTAGGAAACCACGACTCATCACCCCGCACCTGGTGTGAGCTGCACGCCTGGAAAGACCTCATCACGAGTTTCTGGGAGCAGTGTCCCTGCAGTGTTCCTGGCCAGGCGGGAGCTCGCGCCCCTGAGCTGAGCTACACCCTGGCCTGGCCGCTCCTCAGGGACCTGCTGGGGTTGGGCAGAGTTTGTCCCCAGGGTCCGCAGGGAAGCTCCCGAGAACAGAGAGCCTCGTGCGTGAAAATGCAAGGACAAAGGGGGAGATGCAGCCCTGCCCTGGGCCTGTGCAATGTCAGATGAAGCCGGGTCACCCACCCATCCCCTGCATCCCCACTTCCTCCCCTGTGAACGGAGAGAACCTTTGCCTGCCCAAGCCCAGGGCTCAGCGTCCTCCATCAGCTCTGCATCCCACAGACCCTGCTGTGTCTAAATTACACAAAGACCAGGGGGGTGGGAAACGCACACTCAACAGACCCCAAAACAAAACGGTGAAGTTCACAGACAGACGGAAGCCCTGGAGCCACGGCGGCCAACAGGAAACGGGAAACCCAAGCTGACAACGTGAGCCCTCTGTAGCCCCCCAACACCAGCCTGAGCCCTCCCTGCTCCTGTCCGCCGCCTCCGGGAAGCAGGTCCCCCTCCCAAGCTGGGCATGGCCTGTGTCCCTCATGGGCAGGTTCACGCGCAGCATAGATTACACCCGCTCACCCAAAACCGAAAATTCAGTGGGTTCACACCATGGCCCATCCACGGCTGTTCTCCAGCATGGCCCTCGCTAGCCCTAGTCTGGACGAGACACCCTGATAACCGGGCCCCTGAGGCCCAGCAGCCCTTCCCCTGCCCTCAGTTCTCTCTCTATGTGTAGCCAGGAGACAGGCATTTGATGATGCTTTCTGAACACTGAAGTTCAATAGGGGAGCCAGATGCCAGCTCGCCAAGCTTACAAACAGGAACCCTCGGCCTGTCGTGCATGGTGAGGGAATGGAAGCCCCTGTGACCCCTTGCAGGGCCTCCTGGGACAGCAGGTGCTCAAGCTAAAGGAAGGCTGACCTGTGGCCACCAGAAGGGGAGTGGGCAGGAGACATGGGGAGTGTCCTCACAGCAGGCCTGGAGCAGGGCTGTCAGGGGACAGAGGGTCCCGGGAGGAACGTGGCAGACAGGGCTGTGATGCCATCAGACAGAATAGACTGAGCCCAAAGCCTTCGTCACAGATGCAGTTGTCACAGGATAACAACATGGTCGACCTGCGTAAACCTGACAATAGTGGCTCTGCGGTATGAAACACGACCAGACCGATCCGCAGCCATTTGGGGAGTGATGAGACAATCCCCATGGGACTAACAAAAGAAAATTGTAAGAAAAGTCTGGGTGAGCACATAGATCAGAACATATCAACCAGCTCAACTGAATAGTCATATACAGACTCCTCCTCTCACAACTAAGTTCTGTTCCTGCGACCAGGCTATCAAACAAATCGGTCGCTAAATGAGGTATTGTGTGTAGTACGCACATCACAATATTCACAACAAAGAAATGGGCAAAGGAAACTCCAACCTGCTGACTTTGCTTTATTTCCCTAACTCATGCAGTGCTACAATGTATAACAGAGCATGAAACTATAATACAGTACTATACAGTACGATCAGCAAAAATTGCAGTTCTGCATAAACAAGGGGTACTGTACCCCCAAAATGAGCTACAAGTCCAAGCAGTGGGTCATCAGTCCAAACAGTCATTAGGTAGGCAGATTGTTAAACAAGGAATCTCTGTGTGGAAGTTAGGATGCAGCAATCAAAAAATGCACATTCTAAAGCAAGTGTGCTTTGAATTTTCTCCCCTCTCCCCGCAAAAAAGCTCTTCCACCTGTACCAGTGATGGCAAACCTTTCAGAGCTTTCAATGATAACAAACAGACTACTGCAGCATTCGCGTCATAGGTTTGCCACCGCTGACCTATATGTTAATGAAATACACTTAAAATTCTCAGAAAAAGCCAGACATCAAGGAAATCTAAGAGAAACTTTAAAAGTCTGTGAACCACTTTCTGGAAGGAGTCTCAGGCTATAATGCAGGTTCAACCATTTCAAGGAACATTGTGCTGCAGAACACATTACTGACACATAACGAAACTGAGTGAGAAACAAGTATGCTCATTAAGGCCCATGCATTAAGGAAAAATCCCTGAAAACACTCATGTCAAAGCATAAATCACACTGGGAACAGAAATACTTACAACTAAATAACAATAAAAATACCATTAGCTGGAGCGCAGCTGAAGTGGTTCTCTGAAAATTTATAGAAATGACAGATTGAGAATTAATGAACGAGGTATCAAATTTGAGTTAGATTTTTTAAAACTAGAATTCAAAGGAGGCAAAGAAAAAGATCATATTACAAAAATATACAGACAATAAACATACACTAGAAAGGACAAATATTAGTTATAAAATGTACATAAATGTCTTGCTAGAAGAGAGAAAGAGAAAACAAAATTAATGATAGGAAGTTAAAAAGCATAACTGTGGATAGATCTGTGATTAAATACAACAGCTATTATTAACTGAGTAATTTCTTTTCTATTTTAAAAAACAAAAAAGGATAAAAATGATACAGAATTTCAAAACAAAATAATAGGAAGTTAACACTAGTTAATATATTGCATATTGTTTTCTCCAAAGTAGTTGCTCCAATTACAAGACTTAGGCATGAAAAAAATGATCAAACAACAAAACACAAACTGTTCTTTTTGGTGAACAGAGATTAGTAGTACAGCTATCTATCTTGCATATATATAAATATACACATACACACATATATATGTATACATATATACATATGATCTTTTCCCTTCTTTCTTTTCTCCTTTGCCTATCCCAGTTGTTCTTTCCTTTTGAGCACTTTCTTTCCTTTTCATTTTCACAATAACTATTGTACATTTTGGATCTTATTTACTCTTTCAGTTTTTTTTAACACTAGGGAGATAATATGATATTTACACATGCAAATCTGATTTATTTCACTTATGAGTATGGTCTGAAGTTGCACCCTTTTACCTACAAAAGTCTCGAGTTTATCCTTCTTTATAGCTGAGTAATACTTCATTGTATAAAAATACCACATCTTTTTTATCCATTCCTCAGTTGATGGGCATTTGGGTTGTTTCCAAGATTTAGCTATTACAAATTGTGTTGCTATAAACATAGGTGCACGTACATCACTGTGGTATGATGTTTTCAATTCTTCTGGGAAAATACCCAGAAGGGGAATAGCTGGAACGACAGGGACCTCCAATCCTAGTTTTTTGAGGACTCTCCACACTGATTTCCACAGTGGTTGCAAGAGTCCGCACTCCCACCAAGAGTGGAGAAGGGTTCCTTTTTCCCTACAGCCTCTCCAGCATTTGCTATTGCTTGATTTCATGACAACAGCCATTCTTTCTGGAGTGAGATGGAATCTCAGTATTGTTTTAATTTGCATTTCTCAAATGAGCTATGAGTAATTTCTCTAAGTGATTTCAGTTCTAAAATATCTACTATCCTTTGAAAATAACACATTTTCCTATCAGTGAATTTCATCTGATTTATTTTAAAACATCACTACAATTTGATACTAAAATTCAGACAAGGGCAATACAAGAAATTAAAATTAAGTCTACAAAATATCAGGCAGCCAAAGGTAACAATACCTCACAACTCAGTGTGCCTGTTATAAATAATACACTCATGGAGTTGGATTTTATTATTTAACTCAAAACATGTTTCAGGGAAAATTTTGCATTGTTTGTATTTCTTACTGTGATCAAATTAACAGAAAACTTTTTATACTCATGAATGGTATCTTTTTTCTTTTCTAGTTCTTTCCATTTTCTGGTCATATAGGTTAGAAATTTTTTTTTTCCAGCACCAGGGATTGAACTCACGACCTTGTGCTTGCCAGGCAGGCACTTAGACCACTGAGCTAGATCCCCGGCCCTTGACTTTTTGAGACAGGGTCTCGCTATGTTGTTCAGGCTGGCTTTGAGCTCATTTTGTAGCCCAGGCTAGTCTCGAACTCATAACGATCCGCCTGTCTCAGCCTCCTGAGTGCTGGGATTAAAGGCGTGAGCCACCACGCCCGGCTATTATTTTCTTATCTACGGTTATTTGGAAGAAGATCTATCCTACTTTAAAAATCTATCAATGCTACCTTTACATTTAGCAAGTACCTATCTAAACATTTAGTTCCGTACAAAAATGAAGAAAAAATAACTCAGTCTTCAAGAAAGCAAGATGGAGAAGTCTGGAGCATTTCCAGGCCCTCCACCCCGGCCTGAGCGCCTGTCACCCTCTGTAATGTGTTTATCCCAGCCCAGTCCCCTCCTTGGCCCCTTTCCTAATGAGGACCACAGCTGAGAGCCTGCACGCCAGGCATGTAACCCGAGGCTGGGTGGCCCGGGACGCATCAGGCCCAGGGCTCCCTGGCCTTCTCCCGTTACTGGTGCGAGGCTTGGAGAGGCTGCTGCAGGGTCAGCATTTGGGTCCTGCTTCCCTGGTCTCCCGGGCTCTTGCTGTCACTCTCACTTCTCTGTACAGGAGCAGAGCACAGACACATAGGTCTAAGATGCGGCAAGGGCCAGGACAGTCCCACGGAGCAAGCTGAGTATCCACACTCCCAGACTGAGAACTGTGAGCCTCGAACGAGAGGCAGGCAGCACAGGTCAGGCCCCCAACGCTTCTCGATGCCTCTGGGCTCATTCGTGGACTGTGCTTCCAAGAGGAGAGCCGGGAGGATGCAAGAAGGTGTTCCCCAATCCTTCCTTCTGGAGCTGTGACTAAAACCCCCCGGACCACATCGTACCACGTCCCACTCCCAGCCCAGAGCCGTGGTAGGAACAACAGTGGAAGATGGCTGAGCGGGCACCCAGATGCGGAGCTCGCAGAGTCCCTCTGGGGACTCTGTCCCAGGGCAGAGCGGGAGCAAGAGCTGCAAGAGGGGCAAGCGTGCAGAAAGCGGCTGTGATGGTGAGGAGCCCGCACCCCACGGCCTCCCCCCGGGGCAGGGGCGTGGAGGAGCCTGATGGAAACGCCCAAGCAACATCATCAAAAGGTTCAAAAGTATACAAATATATGAGTGACTGAAATGCAATCTGTGTCTAAAGCCCAAAAGCTGCAGGAATAGGACTGGTAAGAGGAAAGTCGCACTGCGCTAACATTTAACCTTGCACCGTGGGAGACCCTCCCTGAGCAGGCACACGCAGGCAATGGGGCATGCACTTAGAAGAAAAACCAGCAAAAAAGCATAAGAAATAAAATCAAGATGAACACAAAGGAATAGCGCACAGAGGATGCAGAATAGTATGCTGCCTTCAAAATTATGCCCTAAAAGAAGACGTATTGAGACAAAATGTGACTGTTCACTGGGAGTAGTCCTTGTGGGGAATTAATTCAGGGTTCACCTAGGAGTCAAAGAATTAAGTCTTTATGTGTTCAGTGCATAAAAAAGAACACAAAACTTACAGCGAAATTTCACCCTACACATAAAACTGTACATTACATAAACTTAAAAACCTCCCAAAAGAGATAGTAGGAAGTTAACAGGTTTGTGGGATCAAGGGTAAAATATATCCCCTTGTTTATGCTTAACCATATTTCCTGATTTCTACAAGACACATGTATTACTTCCACCATAAGGAAACAAGCTACTTTTAAATGATTTTTTTAAAGTATATGGTGCAATTTATAAATGTAGATGAATTACAAATGCTCTCAGAAGGTATCATGAGGTAACAAGGAAAGACAAAACACAGCATATACGAACACAACTGATGAATGCTAGAAGGAAAAACACAGATATGATGGCTATAAATATTTCCCTGCCAAACAATATGACACTGAAATATTCAAAGTGTAAGCTCTTCATCATACGAGTAGAAATGGACAAAAGCTTGATAGTAGTGGGATATATACACATGCATGTCTTACAAGTAAAAAAGCAACTCTTGATAAGGGTATTAAATATTAAAACTTTATAAATAAGAATTCTTCTTTAATGGTCACAAAATTTGTACCCTTTCAACAAGGATTACCTATTTTTTTTAAACTTATGGTACACTGAAAAATACATTGTTCTGATGTCTTGACGGACTTCAAAGAAAATATGTCATGTTATCAAGTAATAATCAAAGAATTGTGAATAAAAATTTATACCTCCAAAACCTCTTAAAAACTATAGATACATATGTGTGTATGTAATATATACACATAAATGGGTAATATAAACATATCTGTGTGTATATAATATATACACATAAATAGTAATCAATAAATAAAACAACTAATGGAGAAATGGCTGTCACAAGTACAAATTATTAAGAAAGCAATTATAATTACAACAGTACACATCAGTGAATGCAGTGTGCCAAAACTGTACTCAAAAAAAAACTATTTTCTTGTTTAGTATTATCCAGATTTCTGTCACACTAACAAACACCCGAGGTGACCAGCTTACAGAGACAAGGCGTACTGTGGCGCACGGTGTCTGAGGTTTTGTGCATGCCCCTTGGCTCCTTTGTTTTAAAAGGTGAATCTGAAACATCACAGCAGGCACATGAGCTGCTCGCCTCATGGCTGAGCAGCAAAATAGGAAGTGTGAAGAAGGGGTGGGTCTCCAGCCCCCTTGGAGGATACAGCCCAATGACCTGTCTCCCGATAGGCCCCACCTCTCAAGTTTCCTACCTCCTGGTAGTGCCAGCTGGGGATGAGGCCTTTAACACATGAGCATCTGCAGGTAGACACTTATCCAGACCCTCATATTCTCACTGTCATTATTAAAGACTACTATCAGTATTTACTGTGTTCCATGCTCAGTGCCAAGCACCGAGCACATATTACCTAATTTAGTTATTCCCTGCATGACACCAGACAAGTATTGATTGGATAATGAGTGTGCAGGTGAATGGAAGTCTCCAAAGTAAGGAGCTAGAAAGCATTAAAGTGCCCTGAAGGAAATCACATTAAAAGAATGAGTAAAGATGGAAAACAAGAAACAAAAGATGAGTGAAGAGAGTGAACTCAGTTAATAAATCTGTGGTCCTCTGTGAAAATGAAAACAGTGAATGAAACACAGGAAAGGCTAACTGTTTAGAAAATAAACAACAAATGCAATCCACTGAGACTTAGCAAAAGGGTTGGAAAAGGTGTGAAGATTCAAAAATACAAGCAAGGGCCATAGACTCGCACAAGTGTACCTGAAAAAGAGAATCTCGAAACAGAAGGCTCTCTGGCTATCCAGTTGCCACTACTGGTTCTGTAAAAAGCAGACCATTTGGAAGACGTTGGAGCTGAGTGATAGATAAATATACTATCACTTCTCTCCCGAGTTCAGAACCGACAAAAAATAAAGACACAGGAGACAGACACCAACCACAGTATCAGCCTCTACCCTGACACAGCAATTGGGGCCAAGAACATCAAGCCAGAAGGGCCTCCCTGTTCCCCCTGCACCCACCACCTACTGAGTCCAGCCCTCAGCACACAGCCCTCGGCCACACAGTCCCATGGCCCTCATCTGGAGAAGAACAGGAAGGGGAGGGCGCAAACCCACAGTGCTTGGAGCCACAGGTTAGCAGGAGAGGTAGACCAGTGCTGTGTCCCCACTGCCACCAGCAACACCATCCTCCTTGGGGAGCTGAGAGTCAAGGGACAGCAAGGGAGCAGAGCCCAGGGAAAGCAGAGCCTGATTCTGAGGAATCAGGATGGAGCAACAAAGAAGGAGGACATCTACCTGTGACAAGGTTCCCTTGTGAAGATGTGTTACTGGAAACTTATTTCAAGTTGTCAAATAACACAAAACTTGCACTAAATAAAGTCCTCCGGAGCTCAGTGGAAAATAATCATAATGAACTAGAAATGCTTACAGTTCATTTTAGAACCAAGCATAACCCTTTCCCCAGAATTCTCTTATGAGTACACATACCAGATTCCTCCACACAGAGCTAGGAAAGGCAGACTAGTGGTCTACAGAGAAAAAATACACTATCACCCTGCGAGATTATGCCAGGAATGCAGCACAGGAAATCTGTGGATATAAATCATGTCAGTTGGTAAAGGGATAAGAACCATATGATCATCTCAATAGATGCCAAAAAAAAGGCTTTTGATAAAATTCAGCATGCATTAGTCATCTGTTATGCAGAGAAAAAGAGAGAGCGAGGGAAGCAGAAAGAGAGAGACTGGGGCTTCCAGCAAGCAGGGAAGACCACATTTTATTCTCTGGTCACCCTGCTATTCAGGATACGATCGGTAGTCTGGTCCCATCTGAGGAGAATAGACCTGGAGAGAAGTAGCCCATGAAAGAGTATGCAGGGGCAGGAAGATAACGGTCCCCTGGGTCTGAAGCCAGCTTGCTGCCATCAACTCAGGGTAGAACCTGCTAGAACCATGGGAAGAAAGGGCTGGGGTTGCCAGGAAAACACAGGACACCACCCCATGTGATGGCCAACTTTACCTCACTGTGACAAAATACCTGAGAAAATCAGCTTGAAAGAGGAGATATTTGGCTCCTGGTTTCAGAGATTTCAGTTCCTGGTCAGGCGGCTCCATTGCTCGAGGCCTCGGTGAACAACATTGTGGTGCAAGGGCACAGTGGAGCAAAGCTGCTCACCTCATGGGAGACAGGAAACGGGAGAGCCAGAGATACAGGAAGAGATGGGGCCAAATACAGCTGTCAGAGTCACGCCTCCGTGACCCACCACACGTTTGACCCCACCTCCTGACAGGCACGTACTTGCCCTTCAGTGAGGTCAGCTGTCTCGCAATCAAGTCCTTCTCTAGGCCCCACCTCTGAACATGGCTGCCTTGGGAAATCAAGCTCGAGAAACCTGAGTCTTTGGAGGACCCTTCATATTTAAACCTGTTCACTGTCTTTTTTTTTTAAATGAAAGAAAATAATTTATTAGAAGCTGGGGAAAGGGAGAAAAAGCGATATGGAAGACAACTCCACTGGACACGGAGAACTCGAAAGGGAAATACTTCAGTTGCGGTTCACTTTTAATCTCAGGTACACAACGAATAATTTTTACTAGACCTGGGTTCCAAGTATTGCATGGGACATATAGACATACACTAGAAAAAAATGTCATTTATCTGAAATTCAAATTAACTCATAGCATTCTGTATTTTTATTTGCTAAAACTGACAATCCTTCAGAGAGGCTATCTTCGTTCATTTTTGTTGTTATAACAAAATATCCTACGTTGCAAAATACATTTTTTAAAAAAGGTTTATTTCGTGCACAGTTTTGGAGGCCCAAGACCACTGTACCAAGAACAGCTGGGCTCTGGTGAGGCCCTCAGCTCCATCACATTATGGTGCTCAGCATCGTGGCAGGATGGAAAGGAGTTTTGTATCTGCAGTACCAAAGAGGAAAGCAAGACTTTGTTGACACTGAACAGGGCTTTCCTTAATGGATCTACTTTAGGAAGCAAGGGGCAAGTCTGTCCAGCTTAGTAGCAGCTTTATATAAATAAGGTCATTCCCCAAGGAACAGACAGAAGGGCCCCCACGCCCCTCCTCTCAAGGGCAGAAGTGCAGGCAGGAGGAGAAGGGAGAGAGAAGGAAAGAAGGGAAAGGATAGGGTGGTACCCAAAACCAGTGTGCAGAGCAGCGTGCTGCAGAGGCTGAGGGGACGCAGAGGGCAGGGGGCTACGCCAGCCTTCCAGCCTGCAGCCCGCTGAGGACAAGGCCCTGACCTGCTGCTCGTCACAGCAGCCTCATTCTCTGTAACTGAGCAGAGTGGTCTCCTCAGCTTTGAGAGCACCAGAGGCCCAGGGTCCCCGCATGCCTTGTGGAGGCCAACAGGGCACTGGGTAAAAAGCTGGTGCCTGCCATCAGGCAGGACAGGGGACACCGGGGGCCATGTGACCCTATGGCAAAGGTCACAGGTGAGCATAAGGGGCAGATGCAGAGGGTCTCCAGTGCATGGCAGCCAGCAAGGGTCCCAGCAAGAGGTGAGCACCTGCCAGTGATGCCACTGGGGACAGCCCGGGGAGCAGAAACCCACACTGTAGCACGGCCAGCAAGGCTCCAGCGCTCCAGCACAGCCCTGCTCCCAGCCCCAGAACCAGCTCAGAGCGAGCAGGACTAGGATACTGGTGATGTAAACACTGGGCCCGAGTCATCCAGAGATCAGCTGAGACTGTTAAATTATCACAGAGCACTGGGTGGCCGTCCTCTGCCACCATGCGTAGTTTCGAGGGACTCATTCCTGAAAAAGCATGCTACACTTTGCTTGTGCATTAGTGTATTCTGTGAGTAACTTTGCAACCTTATTCATAATTCGTTTCATGAGTTTTCATTTAGATGATACTCTAAAAAATACTGTAATATGAGCAATTCCTGGGTCACCTAGGTGGGTGTATTCCAACCAGAAAATGTCACATGACCTCAACACCAACATTTGTTCATTTGTTAAAATCACAGTAGCACTAAGGATGTTAATTGTTTTAGGTGACAGAGAAAGTAAGAAAGGGAAGCTTAATATGTATGAATTTCTTCATTCAACAAATATTTGCCAAAACAGAAGCTGGCCAGAAGGATGAATTGGTAAGTGGGTGGATGGGTGGATGGATGGGTGGCTGAACAGATATCTAGATACACAGATGCCATTAAACGTGAGGGAACTTAGACACACAGGTAAGTCCCGTTTAAGTTCTGATAAGTGCGTACAAAACTGGAGTAGCGCCTGTCTGGTAGGGTCAGATCACTAGCGCGGGGTTGGAGGAGTTGTACTTCATCATCTGACATCAGATAGCTTACGTTAGGTACTTGACACCACAGGTGGGTCCACCGTAATGAGGTGACACTCGGGCACAGTGCATTCGGCAGGGCTTCACAGATCCACAAGGTGTCGTACACACAGAGGCACCTGGAGAAACAGCACACGCCAGTCCACGGGCGCACCGTTCACGGGGGAAACTGCAGAGGCGCTGTCATTTCCCTGAGCATGGATCACTGTGCAGGCGTCCGGGGTCCTGGCAGTGAGAGAGACCTGGAAGTGCTGGACATTAGGCTGGGGAAGGGGCCCAGGACGGGGGTAACCGCAAGACGACAGGACGAAGCTGTGGTCCCAGCACTGACCGCGGCTGGGGGAACGGGGCTCCCTGAGGGAATGCGGGCATTACATTATTCCCACAGAAAAAAGAGTGTATTCGAAACTCCTAAGTTTGTATACGCATCCCCACGTTTGTAGAGATACAAAATATCTTATATTTAATACAGAGAGATTAAACACATAAGGTATAATATGTATGATGCTGCATAAAGAATCAGCAGGATGTGTCTTATGTTATGGTGTGCGGGCATCTGTGTGCAGAACAGGGTGTTCTACCAAAATGTCACCATTGTGTCGCCTTGTGGTAGGGTCCAAGGAAGTTTCTTCAGTGATTTTTTCCCCCTTTTTTCCCAACATTTCTGCAATGAACATAATAGACATCATTTCTGTAACAGAAAAAAAATCCTTATTTTGCTCATCTTTTTAATGAAGACAGAACCTGGGCCCAGGAGCAGAGAAGCCTGACACAGGAGGAGTCCAGGTCAAGTCAGAGTTTAGAGGTTGGGTGCGTCACAGTGGGGCCAGGGAAAGTCAGATGAGCTGGGCTTTCAGGGAGATCAAAAGACAGGACAAACACGTGTGGGTGACCCCCGTGGACCATGAACAATACAGTTACTTGTTTGTTTGCTTGTTTTGGTAGCGAGGATCAAACTCAGGACCTCACACTTGCCAGGCAGTCGCTGCGCCACTGAGCTAAACTGCCAGACCTACAGTTTCTTCTTTGAATCATAACTTATCTCTCTGGTTTC
This sequence comes from Cuniculus paca, assembly GCA_004365215.1. NCBI lineage: Eukaryota > Metazoa > Chordata > Mammalia > Rodentia > Cuniculidae > Cuniculus > Cuniculus paca. Next base: position 1,155 of record RJWT010015549.1, on the reverse strand, counting down.
TGCTTCCTCCTTGGTTTGGGTCCTCAAAGATAAGTGCTTTCCCCTGTTTTTCATGCTTATTACACTGTTATACTCTCACTAACATCCTTAGGCATTTCGAAAGAGATGTTTTTCAGGTGATCTGATTCACTAGACTGTTAGAAACAAGTTTAAAATGTGCGTTAACACCAAACTCTTTTCAGCAGCATAGAGCCAGGTTGATGTCCTCCCGGATTTACCCCCAAAGTGAGCAACTTGGGAAGGGCTCCCGCTCTGAGAGGAGCCTCTCCCCGCCCCCACCCCTCTGCTCCACAGCCCTGGAGATTTTCCACACTCGAACTCCTAAGAGAGGAGGACTTGGGTGATGTCACCAGTGAACATCAGAAGTGCAAAGATAATAATAAACAGAACCACGGATATGACAGCGGCCTTGCAAGCCATCCACGAGGCTGGAGCTCCTTTGGCTTGTCCAAAGTCCCAAGGCCAGAGCCCCACGAAGCACTGGCCCTGTAAGAGGTCTTTCCAGTACCTCGATGACTCTAGACCGGGCCAGTGTTCTGACAGCTCCAAAAGCACTTCCACCACGTCCCACAGGGAAGCTCAGCATTCACAGCTCACGGGCAGGGAAGGTGCTGTGCCCCACACCCTCGCAGGCGCTGCCCAGAGGCACCTGCGCCCCGGCGATAGCTCAGCAGCTCCCGACTTGCGCCAAGACAGTGGCTCGCAGGACTGCCAGAGAAGCTGGCCAAGGCCAGCTCTCCAGAGCGCGGACAAGTGCCGAGGTGCCCGGACCTGGAGAGGTGGGTTCCTGAAGGTGAGGCACACCGGCTCTTCCTGGACATAAGCCGGGGTCCCGAGTGCAGCGTCAGCACCTGTGACTGCAGGTGACCAGGTCAGGCGAGACCTGAATCTGCAGATGAGGGAGGCCAGGCTCCCAAGGCCAGATCCACGAGGCCCTGAGGCCATGGCTGCTGGCTGCCTCCTTGGATAGGGCGTCCCATGTGGCCTTGGGTCCGAGTAGGGGTCAGGAACGGGCAGGCAGCCCCAGGGCATGGCATGGAGAGACTGGAACGACCAGGGAGGTGCCTGCCTGTTGGCCCACTGGGCTCCATCTCCCTCCATGTCCCATGCCCCCTGAGGCCAGCAAAGACCTTCAAGGCTACTCTGGGCTGGGCA
>RJWT010015548.1:0-20362 GCA_004365215.1 Cuniculus paca | reverse complement strand
ATGATCCACCTATCTCAACCTCCCGAGTGGTGGGATTACAGGCGTGAGCCACCACGCCCGGCGATCTCCTGTACTTTTTGCATTTGACTCTTTGGGTGAGTATTTTAAAATTATGTGTCTGCACTAATTGCTTTCCCTTGTAAACCATCATTTTGGGCTTCTCCAGAATTAGCACTTCCCAGACTAACTGATATAGTGAAATAGCAAGAGTTTGCTTGACATTGTGCTGACTCAGGGGTTCTTGGTTAAAGAAGGAGGTACGTGAAAACTAGGAAAGACAACAAAATAGGAGTAAGGGAAGGGCGAAGTAGATTGGAAATTGTGATGGGATCAAAACAGTTGCAGCAGAGTGGAAATTTGTAATTGGAGCAATAATAGATGTCAGATGAAGGGGACTAAGTGACTGATGTCAGAAGCAGACAGTGGGATAGAGACAAAACGCAAAATATCTTTTGGGAGTCACTGCCTATGACAGGCAGTGGGTAGAAGTGGGAATCAGCAGAGGTGTAAGTCAAATGGGAGGAAGTCTCTTTAAAGTCTTGGTCAACAGAGCAGGATCAGTAGAAGGGGTCTTGCCCTTCAAAATTGTCTTTCATGGGCCGGGGATCTAGCTCAGTGGCCTAAGCGCCTGCCTGGCAAGCTTGAGGCCATGAGTTCAATCCTTGGTGCTGCAAAAAAAAAAAAAAAAGAATTAAGGTTGATTCTAAAATTGCTGAGAACTAGACACTGTATCTGTCTGTCCTTACTGCACCTGAAGCAACCCCTTCCTTAAAGGACGTTCTGCATGGTGCTGCTTTGTATCCACCCCAGTGGTTAAAATGAATTGAGGTGAAAGTGTCAAAGCCCTTAAAAGCCTATAGACAGTAATGTTGATGTTATCAACCTAGATACTGGAAAAATGTAGGGGAAGAAAATCGTGCATTCAGATTGGATTGGATGATGGTGCATTGGATAATAGATATGATGGTTAGTCTTGATTATTGACTTGATTGACTTGAGAATATTAGTAAACCAAACTTCTAGGTGTATCTATATGTGTCCTGGGTGCATGACTTTGAGGACTGTCTAGTCCCTGGCCTCTTCTTCTGTGGCTCTTCCTCATCTGCTTTCTGACTGCCAGGAATTGAGCAGGTTTCTGCCACACCCATCTACCATGGTGTTTCTGCTTTGCCACAGACCTAAAACTATGGAGTCTGCTGAAACCTTGAAATCTCTGAAACTTTGAGCTAAAATAAATCTTTTCTCCTTTAAATTGTGCATGTCACCCATTTGGTGATAACAGAAAGCTGACTAGTTCAAGGGTTCTGAGAAAAATAAGAGTAAAGATGAGTGCCGGGTTTTGTTTGCATGAGCAAACAAAAGCTGATATTATTGTCAGGCCCTTGTAAATTATTTACATTTGGTTGGTAATTAATAAATATGTTTTGAATATATTTGAATTTAATCTGCTTCTTCCCTTGGTGTTCTAATCTCTCCTTAACTCTTTATTGTTCGGGTAGTACTTGGTTGTGAGATGAAAATGTTTGCACTGAAGCTGTGTGCTGTAGACTGTTGTTTCTAGGCTTAAATTGCTTTATCTGGATTCTATTTCCCATGCCTCTTTGTGGGTAACGTCTGCCCTTGGAGGCTTCTGTCTGAGCTAAATTGAGAACTAATTCTTCTGTTCAGTCTATTTCATAAAACCTTTGGATGTATTTTAGACTTTTGAAAAACAACATTTAAAACTCAGAACATCCAATCTTTAAAGAATTACAAAGGATAAGCACTATTCCAGGAAGAAGTTTTAGTAGTAGTTTTATATGATGTATTTAAAAGATGTTGAAAAGTAGCTCCTTTGTTCTGTGATTGAGTCACTGTTTTTGATCAGCCATATGGAGTATTTATGGAATACCAATATTAGGTCTATATTATGTGTTATCTTTGCCAGTTTCCATTCTTATTAGTATCTTGCTACTTACTGAAGAAGGTCATATTTTCTCTACTAAACAACTCTAACTTTACACTTTTCCTTTGAATTTTATTATAGTTATATAAATAGGTTTTAAAATTCAGGAGGAGCAATTTTGTCTTTCCATGAGGCAAAATTGCTATATTTTATAATAGCTTTATAATTTTTGGTATGTCTTTTAATATACTAACAATAACTTGAACTTCTTGATCATTAATTATGTCTACTTTTTATGTTTATTTTACCATGAGCTCCCTCTTAGGCCCAAGATACTAAGTTACTGATGATAGATTATTGATTAAAAGAAAGTATTTGGGGGCCAGGGATTTAGCTCAGTGGCCTAAGCACCTGCCTGGCAAGTGCGAGGTTGTGAGTTCAAACCTTGGTCCCACAAAAAAAAAAAAAAAAAAAAAGAAAGTATTTGACTACTAATTATATTTCCTTCAGAATGGCTTCTTTGAAAACCACTCTGATGATTTGTTTAAAATTCAGATATCTGTTTCGGAAGAAATACTTTAAAAAATATTTCAGACTAAAATTGCATAGAACTACCATGACTTTTTTGTGTATTTCTCTGTATTGGGGAATTCTGGTGATAATTGTGTCAGAATCTAAGATGTTTTCCATAAAAGAAAAAAGCATAAAATATTTAATCATTATTAGATCATATAAAGATGTCAGCACAAAATGATAGCATAACAGATATACTGAAGCAAAAAATACAGTTCATTCTCATTTAATATCCCAATAGAATTATTGCCTGTGGTATTTCTATGATTATAATAATTGAAATAAATTTCAGTTTGAGAATTTAGGCTAATTTACTGTTTCATGAAGTACCAGAAAAGGCAATCAAGGGGTAAAATATATTGTAAAGGAAATTTTATAATCTAGGAGATCAAAACTGATAGATGAAAGGGTTTCTCAAGAGCACACTTATTTTATTGGTGAGAGAGAAGCTAGGCTGCTTAGTTAATGCCATAAGTTTATTTGCTATCAAAGTTAGAGAATTTTATTCTCCTCATACCTGATTTTTTTAACCTCTACTAAATTACATGTTATTATGTATCATTGTATTTCCCTATATCAGGTTAATGAATAATATTTAAGATAGGAACTATGTTTTGCTGTGTTTTCATTTTTATTGACTTGGTTAGAATGGTTATTTTAGGTTTACTGTGAGAACTGATTAAAAATAAACATACAATAGGGATATCTGAGTAGAATCCAAAGATACTTGCACTGGAATAATTGAATTTTGATAATGAAGTTATTTATAAACTGTTTTGTAAAGAGTTCATTGAATGGAGAATCTTTCCCAAATAAATAGTCTGGAAATTTGCTCAGTTGTCCACCTATAACAAGTGACAGGGGAGGGATTTAGAATGAACAACTGGGACTCAGACTCTCTAAACTAGTTACTTGGTACACAGAGTTTAAAGGACACTGAGTTTAAAAGAAAACCAGTTATTTGCATTTTTAAGTTACTGGAAACTAAGCCCAGGATATAGGGAGAGATTGCATTCCATTGCACTTGAAGAACTTTCCAGGTCAAAATCCTACTGCCTATTCTTACATTAACTCCTCTCAGTGAGCCTGACCACCCTGGCTCCATTTTAGGGCCTGTGTCTTGTTAGCTGCCTGTTCATCAGCTACCTAACTAAACTGCCTCTTACAGTATGACTGGCCCATTCATTGAGCTTTCCATGAAAAAATAAAAAAATGCTAGATGAAACCTTTAAAAATGCATTAAGTTGCTTTGATGAGCTTGCAGGAAAGTTAGAATTACTGGGAAACAAAGCTCTATCCAAACAAGGACTACAGAGAGATTAAATTAAAGGAAGTGTTACCAAAGACCCTTTTCACTCTGAGGTTATTTGCCCAACCCATGTGAACTTTTAAGACAAGGCAAATAGAGATAGACCCAATGACCTATCCAACATGGTGAGTCTAACAGAAAGTACTCCACAGTCCAACTCCACATAAAGTAGATGGATGGATCAGCTACAAAATATGATCCCTTTCCTGTAATTTTGCTGCCTCCTATAAAAGACTTTAAGAAAATTTGCCACTCTGGAGCAGGCTGAAGTGAGGAAAGATTCCAAGGGAATTCCTAATTGTCAAAATATTCTTCTTTTGAATTATGTGAAATAATTTGAATGTGCAGGTTTAATTCAAAATGGGCTTGAGGTTGATAGTTCTCTTTGGTGGAGTAGCATAAATGACACAGATATTTTCTGATAGAATCCACTTTCAAGGTTGACCCTAAAGAATGGATATAGATAAATTCGTGTAGGATATGAACCTATGAAACGCATACATGATATGCACATACATGTAAAAGGAGCCAAGATTCAGCAGAGGTGAAAGACTAAAGCTACAGATCAAAAAGGACTTTCAGTATTGCATTTATCTGACACTAATACAAGCAAGTTTGCAATATGATTTAAATTAATAAAGTTTCATCTTAACAGGTCCTTTTATATTTTTCTTGCCTTACTTACACTGTATGTGTGTGCATATATATATATATATATATATATATATAATTGGCAGTATGATATTCGAGTTATAAGTGTATATTTGCATTTTTATGTATTTAGGTTTGTCTACTCAGCTGTATATTGCATTATAAGAATGAGCGGCTTCTGTCATGTTTTCACCTAGGGTGTTATGCTATTCTGTGAGGAATATATATTTGTTGCCAGATGTTAAGTTCTCCCATATTGTGTCATTTTTCAGGTTCTGGGTAAATTCCTAGAATTGAAACTTGGGGATAAAATGTAAAATAATAAAGCTTTAGGACTGCGCTTTACAACAGTCATGACTAATGAAATAGAAAATAAAGAATTTGAGGATAAGTGTGCCAGACAAATGTGGAGAAAAGAAGATTGGAAAAATTGCTTTTGTGGATGACTGACTTTGAACTTACTGTATTTAGTGAGGGACAGTTGTCAAGACTTTAAACATAGAGAACTTTTTTCTATAGCTATTGTAGTTAAGTGTGAGGGAGCTGTATTTTCTGTTATTGGTGCAGTAAGTCTCGGACCTACTGATGAGTTCTGTTCCAGAAGAACGTTTGTAAGTCAGATTTGTCTGAAAGTCAGATTTGTTCGTAACTCTGAAAAAGTGAGCCTTATATACCTTTGACACATATATACAATTCAAAATATAAAACAACTTCATATGTTCCCTGATCTTGTCCTTGTTCTTTAGATGAATGTCAGTGGTTGAACAATTCATAAGAATGTATGTCCTCAGCATCTCTTCATCTAGGTCCAGTCTCAATTATTTTCATTTTTCTTTCCATAGTTACTACTTTGTACTTTCCAGAAGTTCCCTCCACATCACCACTGCTTTTTCTCTTGTTTCTGGACATCTTGGGCTCTCCTTGAGCACTGTACTACTGTATAGTATCACACTGTATAGTAAGCACACAGCTGCACAATGTAATAAAGTCTGGCAGACATGTGAACTTCTTCTGCAATTTGTTTGCATCTACAAATGTTCATACCTGTGAGAGTTCACAACTCAAAATGTTCCTAAGTCAGAGACTTACTGTATAAGTGCTTCACTGAATTAAAAAAGAATATTAGGCATTAAGAACTACAGAGTGGACAGTTTGGGTAGATTGTAAAATATTTATTATTTTTATTATTTGTTGAATATATGGTACATAAATTTCTCTTATGTGTGAAAAGAAAAAAATGTCTTTACCACTTATTTTGATTCTTGATCATGTCATGGTTCATTTTTACCTTCCTTAGAAGACTGATTTTTTTATTCCATCAGAATATTGCAAGAGTTGATGTCTACAGTGCCTGGAACTTGAAAACTTGACTATTACTAATGAAACCTGAACAGTGACCATGGGTTTGCTGGTAAAGTTATTTAAAGCCACCTGTGCCACAGCAATCCAGATGCTTCCAATGAGCCATGAAATAATGCTGTTTCTGTTTGGGCGCCAACACTAATTATCTTTGTCAGTAAGCTCAATGCCACTGTGTGTTTTGCAACTTGCATCTTGACTGTAAATTTGTGTTTAAGGAGCCTCCCATCTTCCTCACCTCTTTTTGTCTTATAATTTGTACCTGTCATGTTGATGCTTTCAACATAATTTCTTTCCAACTTTGGGAGTACTTATATTTAAGTATGTCTTGGAGTCTGAATACAATAAAAGCATTAAACAACACCATATATGCTACATGAACTAAAATAGTTATGTCTTAGTCATTTTCGGTGAGCTTCATTGTATACCATTCCATACGCAAAATAAGATTGATGGGCTCAATCTGTTCTCAGTTGGATACATCTTTGTATCATAAAACTACCACCCACCTGACAAGTCATCATTGGAAGACACCAATAGCCAAACATACATGTCAGGTCAACAGTGAGATGGGTTTCTCTGGTTTGGGGACTTTGTAGTACTGTATTCTATCATCCTTCATGTCATTCTGCTTTATTTTAACAAGAATTCCTCAGCAAACAGTAAAATCTTCTGCAATCTGAAACCTGAATGAGGAGACAAACCTTGTGGTCTGTTTTCATTATGGGTGATGAAATATCACAGAGGCTTAGTTGGAACAGTGCAGATAGCACAGGTAGTTCCCCAGTTTCTCCAGTTACCAAATGCTCCTGGTCTGGCTATCATTATCTATTGTATCTGGTAATGCTTTCTCAGTCATCCTTGAAACAGACAAGGCTACCCAAAGGAAATATTTTGGCGAGCTGGTATTCATGAGAAGAAATTCTTCTGGAGAATAAAATACTAATTTTTTTTCTCTGTTTTCTGACCACCATCCTAACTCTGCTCCTTTTAGCCCCAATTTTGTGTTAGACAACTAGTTTCTTAAAAGCAGAAAACAAAACACCTAGTGTTAGCATATAGCTTCATTGGAAAACACTTCAGCAGTTTCTTAAAAGTTCAAATGTAGACTTATATTCAAGAGTATTGAAAACATACTTTCACACAAAAATGTGTACATGGATATTCATAGCAGCATTCTTCGTAATAGTCTTGAAGAATAGAATTCGTCAAGGCAAACCTATCCATTTAGCAGCTCATGAGCATTTTAATAAATTAAATGCCATACATACATGAAAATATTATTCAGCCATTAAAAATGAAGTACTAATATATGCAAGAACATTAAAAATATGCAGGTTTAAAGAAACCAAACATATGATAAGTAAGGTAGGGGATTCCAGTTACATATATGAGAACTTTGAACTAGATATTTTTGACTAGTCACTAAAATGTATTTAATAGATTCAAAACAGTTGAAAGTAGTTAAGGAGAAGAAGAAAGGATCATTGTAATCTCCCATGTAGCCTTAAACAAAGTGAGTTGGAGAATAATGTCACTAATATGGGAAAGCTTCTCCAAGATGATCAGTTAGAGTTCTCTTGTGCCTTATTGATCAACCATTTAAAATATGCATGTGAAGTCTGTGGATCCTTTGGTAACTGGCTTGTGTCTTATATTTTTTCTCTTTACGAAATATGCCATTTTAGACTACCACCTTTTAGAAAAGTTTTAGAGACATTCTTACTCCTACTAATGGATCCTTCCTTAACTTACTAGCATAGAAGAACTCCAGGTAAACCCATTTTACGATGGTTCTGGATGAGCTATTATTAACTTTAAAATTTGTTGCTTCATTTTTATTTGTTCCCAAATGATCATGTCCTCCCAAACTTCTTTTGGCTTATTGTCAATAAGATAATAAAGAAGTGTGAATCTTACTTTCCACCCCCCTTTTTTTTAAATCAAGAGAGTATTCCAAAATAAATACCAGTGTTATTAAATGTACATATTATTTAGAATATATTTTACTGTTAAAGTACAAAAATATGTGATATTTTTATATAAGAATCATTTCATTGTCTTTAAAATCTAGGGGAGATCCTCTTATTTGAAGCAGAACTCATGAGTTTTTTGCCTTCTAGCAATATGCTCACTTGGAAATTTCCAACAGATATGTGCTACTGTAATGCACCTATATAGCATCCTTTTTATTCAAAAAACACGTAACATTTTTTTTATAATAATCCAACATTATATAGTCCTAAATTCGATACTCTTGTTTCTTCGTTTTGCTTTATACCTATGACTGATTTTAAGATGGACCAAAAGGAACTTTTTTTTTCTCTGAGATGAAATCTTGGAATTTTCTTTATTTCCTTTGTTTATTTGTATGACCATCATCCCGAAACTGTGCTGCTGCACAGTTCTTTAAGCAGCAAACATCAAATTTACTCCTCTCCTTCTTCATTTCTAATTCAGAGGGTAGAATCCTGTGGTTGTGATGGCCAGGAAAGTGAAGATTTTATTCCAGGCATCTAAGCTCAGCCTCCCATACTGTGAACTCTTCCTTCGAGTCCAGCAGTAAATACATTGACCTTATAGAGATCCTCAGTGTCGGTGTTCTCCATTTTCTTGGGGCAAGCACCTGGCGACATACTGTGTTTTCTCAGCTCCACCCATCCAGAGTTAATGTCCTGAATTTCTCATACCATAACCTTCAAATCTTTTTCTCATTATTTTTCTGTCATAATTGGCAGACCAATTCCTGTTTCTAGCTTGGAGTCTCTTTTCTAGTCTTACTTTTGTTCTAGAATGTTTTGTAATTGTATTGTGATACTATAATTTCCAGATCTTTCATCTCAGTTGGGCTCTTGGTAGCAGAAAAGGATTATGAAAGAATTCTTCATGAGTACTTTCTCTCTCATTCATTGAAAGATTTGTTGAGTTCATCACCGTTGACCTTCACATCATTAAAGAAATTAACATATTTTCTCTGCTTTCAAGAATCTCTTATTCTTTGGCTCTTTATTTACTCCCTTTCTGTACGATGAAAGCATTTACAAACTGCCCAAGATCACTTTGTTTTTGTTTATTTGATTATTTTGTATTGGTTCAGAATCCTGTTAAAGGAAAGGTATAGAGTGAGAGACATGGTTTTACTCGGTAGCATAGATGACAAGTTTCAGTTATCAGCAATTGTGGCTGCGAATACCACAAAAAAGATTCTTAGTCATGGCTGTCAGTACCTATGAAAGGGAAGAATGACATCTTAAGTGATACTTGTCATCCAAAAAAACCACCAATATTGATTGTTTTTCTCACAAGCCTTCCACGTTTGTATTAAGTTATGAGTGTTTGGTTTAGCCAGATGGGAAAATGTATTTCATAAGTATTAGTCCAAGATTCACACGCATAATTCTCGAAAGTTATAGTAGATATCAAAATACAGAGTCAGATTTTAAAAAAGAAGGAAGAGAGAGAGAGAAGGAGGGAGAGAAGAAAGAAAGTTGGAAAGGAGCCTGCAGTGTATTCATTATCATATTAGGACTGCTTATTTTGTTGTACAACTTTTGAGACTTTCATGCTATGTTTTTCCTGATTGTCCCCTCTTCCTTTGTTGTTAAAATTAATAACTATAAGATGACTTCTGTGGGACTCCATGCTTTTGTGTATTGCCAGTGAACTATAAGATACTGTGTGGGGCCTCACGTAATTATAAAGGTGGACATGGCCTGTGATGATAGTAAAACAAAGAAGCCAAGTGTGTGTTGATTTTTTTCTCCCTTCTTTTAAGAAGTAACAAGAAAAGTATATATGTGTGTGTATGTGTGTTTGTTTTAATGAATGTTTCTGGTATCAAAAGACACAAACTCTCCAAAATTCCCTCGTGGAAGGTCCCAACCTTTTTTGGCCTGCCTACCTTCTATTCCTGAGCCTCCAAGGATCCCTTACTAGGAGTTTGAGGATGAAGGAATGCCTACTGCTAGCTCCTCAGGAGAGATAGGAAATTGGAGAGCTCTACTTGCTACTGGAACTGTATTATAGAGGAAAGTGTCATTTCTTGTCTCAGTTGGATCACTAAATGTGTTTTCCCAGAAATACTGCCCATCTGATAGCTTTACATAGAGACACTGTGGTTCCTCCTGATCTTCACTTATGGCTTTTAATTAAAGAGGCTTTTTATATTTTGACCTGAAAAAAGCAGAAGCTATATTTAGTGTCGATTCTCTGGAAAAATGCATTTTCTGTGTCCTACTACCACAAAATCAGGGGTTAGTGCTATTTTGTAATTTTCCTATATCATCATCCTCTGTATCATCTTACTCAATTTCTGAGTTCCTTGGGAACATAAAATGATATTAAATAATAGGGTAGTAGTTGAAAATTTTTTCCTTGGAGAAGACAGACTGAAGTTTGAATACTGAACCTACGATATATGTGGCCTTGAGCAAGAAAGACATTTCACCTTCCCTTCTCAGCCTCAAGACTAGAGAATAATATTTTATACTTTTATTAAGATCAAGTGAGTTAATTTATATGAAGTATCCAGAAGAGTGCAGGTTTCCTAGTAGATATATGATGAAAATGAGTCCCTTTTTCCTTCTTTCTACATACCCTTAGTAATACTAGATACCTGTGTTAATTACTGTCATACTTTTTTAGCGATTAAAAAAGTATGAACTATAACTAAGCAAATGAAACCTTGGCAAGGTGCTTACTTCACTTATGAGAATAACTTGCTTATTTCTTTTAGGCAGTTTGTCTTATATGAATAATATTTTTTTATCAATACAATGTTTCAGCCCTTTATTAAAATCTGGATTCCTCATAGAACATACTTCATGTAAAAATACAACTATTGATTCCTGCATGGTTTGATTAGAATTCACTTGGTGAAAAGACATTCTTCATTATTTTCTGTTTTTTCATTTGTTTGCCATGTAGTTGTCCAACAAATATTTACTGAGTACTTGTTGTTTGTTTTTTTTTGTTGTTTTGTTTTGTTTTTTGCAGCACTGGGGATAGAACTTGCGATCTTGTTCTTGTCAGGCAGGCGCTTGTGCCACTGAGCTAGATCCCCAGCCCTTGTCTTTTTGAGACAGGGTCTTGCTATGCTGTTCAGACTGGCCTTGAGCTCACTTTGTAGTCCAGGCTGGTCTCGAAATTGCAAGTATCCTCCTGTCTCAGCCTCCCGAGTGCTGGGATTACAGGCGTGGGCCACTAGGCCTGGCTCTGAGTACTTGTTATATGCTAGAAATTATTCCAGGCACAAGGGTACTTGCATGAACAAAATGATATTGTCAACAATTACATTCTAGGCATGATTTGAGTCCAGAAAAGGGTCCTTTCATAAAGGACCTTCTTTTTCTTCTCAGGAAAAACAGAAAAATAGTACCATCTTGATTTTTGTGACATTAACAGTTACATACTTGAGGGTAAGGATAAATATTTTGCATTTATTTTCTTCTGGATTTAGCATCAAACCCTAGAGTCACACACAGACCCTTGATACAAGTTTATTGGTGGTGGTAGCAACAGCAGTAAGTCATAATGATAATTTATGCTTTAAGAATAGGCACATAAGAAAGAATGTAATCTAAAAAAGCTTTTCTGGCAAGGTGGCAGCTGAAAATTCAGGAAACTCTTAGACCAACTGGCTCTCAATCAGTTATAGATCCAATTTATTGGTGCAATTTATTGTAATGTGTGCCCTTTTTTGTATATTTTTGACATTAAATATTTACCTCAAAAGAATTCAACTTCACTATGTTTTTTTTTTTTTAAATGTGGAAAGCCAGTTTTAAATACAGTACACTTTAAAAAATGTCAGAGGAACCAGGCTGCTTTCTGTAGCTTCATAAAAGTCATCATCAAAATCTATACTATTTTCATTTAAGTACAGTGCTTGGCACAGGATATTCATAATGTTAATGTCTGTACATTTGATACTGATTATTTTTAATTGAAAAACTAAGAGAAAGGCTTATTTCATTCTGTCATGCTGCAGGTGTTCCCAGCAATTTTCTAAAAAAAATTTTTTTTTCATTCATTTGTAGTCCCATTAATGACATTAAATAGTACTGTGCTGTCTAAAGTAACAAGAATAACTTTTGTAAAATTGGACCTTTTTTTTTTTTACTACTGTTCCAGTGATGTGTGTGTGTATGTGTATGTGTATGTGTGTGTAATCATTTAGATCCCAAGTTGATAATTCTGAGGAAAAGTAACAACCATTTATTTGAGATCTACTGGGTAATGAACACTGTACTGAGTGCTCTTGTTCATATTATTTTACTTAAACATCAGCACAAGTCTTTGAGAGTTTATTGCAACCCATATACAATTGGGAAAGCTGAAGCTTAGCTTATTTAAATAATTTTAGCACATTTGTAATAATAGCATAAGTGGGACCACAAAATTGTATTGATTCTTTCTGCTGTGCCATAATTATTTCAGTGAGAACATTTCTTCTCATTTCTTTCTGAGACATTGGTTTTCTGTGTCTTTTATTAAGATGACTGTATTAATTATCAGTGACAGCAAGTCTTAGTTGAGGAGAATCAAGGAATAAATAAATGTAGAAGCTAATGTCTTAAAAATAAATGAATTCTAAAGGAAAGGCACCATCCTGAAAGCCCTGAAATTCTGTCATACCCACAGTCATCAGGTGGCCTTGGTGCTTTTTGCTCGTCATCTGGGAGAATCTGTCAAATGAGTCTCCTCATTGTTTTAAAAAAAAAAAAAAAGGAACTATGGTACACTTCTTTCTCCTTTGACAGTATGTATTCTACTTGTAATACCACTGTTAGTTTCTCTTTCATTCCAACTGCCCGTCATTATTCAGCATTTTCTCTGGTGCCTGGCAGCTGGCTTCTCCCTGCTGAGATTAGATTGTAAATATATAAGCGGTGGAGAGAGATGTTCCAACCCAGTAAGTGCTCTTCTCAGGACTGAGCAACATGCTCCTTACTGTTCATGACAGCAACTCTCTGGGTTACTTGATGTTGGATAGAAAGGTATATGAGGTGAGTTTTGTTTCTCAACCAGAACACTGAAAACACTGGAGAATATCTAGATATCTAGACTCAGAGACCTTACAGTCTTTAGCCATGGCCTTTACTTTTGGTTATGATAGATTTATTTTCATTGGGCTGGTGCTGTTTATTGATAATTTAGTATCTTACCCATTTTTGTGCTGCTGTAACAGAATATCTCAGTCTGCATAGTCCATAATGAATACAAAGTTTTTGGCGTATGATTCTAGAGACAGGGAAGCCCAAGATTCAGGGATAAGGAGTACCATCATCCCATGGTAGGAGGGCAAAGAGAAAGAGAGAAAGAAGTGGTTCAAATTCAGCCTTTTATAACCAACTCACTCCTGGGATAAGACCTTTAATCCATTCATGAGGCCCTTGGTGGCATAGGCTCTTGCCTTCCAACACCACTTAAGTTAATTTTCCAACACACATATTCATACCATAGCATTTTGTAAGGTTGATTTGGATGTCTAATTGGCTAAGAAGAAATCACATCGAATGCAATGTAGTTGACACTTGATTAAAATCAAGGTGAAGATGAAGTTCCTGTGGTAGAATTTTGGTTAGGGATTGAGGCAGGAAGGAGAGTGAGTTTTTTCCTTCACATTTCTGTCCAAATTTTACTTTATATATAGCTCTGGCCCACTATGTCAATCAGCAGTCATCTTTTTGTAGCCAACAAAGATTTTCATAGCCACATCTTTCTATAATTGATATTTCTAATGACTCTTTGCTTAATTTTGGTTTTGTGTCATGCATTTTGTTATCTTTATTCCTTATGTTATTATCATCAATAAATAATTGAGCATACCTACTATCTATGGATTGGGAAGAGTTGCTTACACTTGTTAGGCTTTTGACAATTTACAAAGGCTTTTCACACATTCTTTCTTATCTAATTCTAGTAACATTTTACCTATTTAAGTCTCTTGTTCTTTCATTCATCTTCTAAATGTCTGCTTATATAACCACTTTCCAGTAACTTACCTTCCAAGCAGGAATAGTTAGGTGAAAGTTAAAAAGCACATAGCAATAATGAAAGCGATCTACTTTAAGGTTCATATAGGTTGTTTTAGGTAAAGTTGCTGTTAAAAGAATTGTGGGCTTTGAGAGAGGGTATTTGACATTTGGGGGAAGCATGGGGTCTAAAGGATTGGTAGGCGAGAGGGCCCTACAGATGGGAGCCCTGTCTGGCTGATGCATACACATCGATGTGCAAACAACGTTTTTAAGTGTGCATGAAGAGACTAGCTTGACTGGAGTGAGGTTGATCAAGTCTGAATTCAATTACTGAATATTTAAAATCTAAGACTTTAGAATATTTAGAAACCATTGAAATTCATTTATTCCAACTCATATGTGTCCCATAAAGATATGTTAGCATTGAATAGAACAAGGCATTGCTTTTTGTATTTATCTCATAGGAAGTTATTTATACTGTTCTTGATTTTCAAACTATAACCTAGTTTCTTTGATACATATACCATTGGTAATTCTCTTTAGATTATATGTTGATAAACGAGATATATTTGTTCTGGGTTTCTTTTTTCTGTTTATAACCATACTATATGACCTTTTGGGATGATTTTATTAAATATTAATAATATTTATGCTAAGTTTTTTTGGAGAGGGGAAAGGGGCGTTGCAAATTGAGTGAACCGGGGCTTTCTCTTGCTAGGCAAGGGTTCTATCACTGAGCTACCTAACTAAGTCTTGATGTTTTCATTTTGCTTTTAACTTCAACATACAGTAGGACATTAATATCTCTGATTCAGAAATAGTATTACAGGATAGATTTTTTCAAATGAGAAGAAGCAGGTTGTAATTTTGGATTAAGAGCTGTAAATGCCATCATATATCTATACATATATAATATTTATAAAATATATTTTATATATGAAATTTTATGTCTGTCTATTTTTTTTGAGACAGGGTCTCACTATGTAACCCACGCTAGCCTTGAACGCTGGCAATCTTTTTGCCTCAGCCTCCTGAGTGCTAGGTTTTCACGGGTGTGCCACCACACCCATTATTCTTAGAAAAACTATGCACTGATTAGTTCATAGAAACAACTAATTCTAATGGTACTTATCTAGATTCTAATGCTTCTCAGTAGTTTCTATGATCAGAGTATGCATTTCTGAAACTTCACATGTTTTTATTAGTCCATCTCACCAGAGAGTATTGTGATAGATAATGTCAATGAGGTTTATTGGTAATTGGTGTCATGCAAAGAACGATCATCAGAAAAAAATATTTATTTTAGAAGAAATAAATGAAATTCTGTGGGTATAGGTTTCTAGGATTTTTAAGAAATTCCCGAGCTGGGGATTTAGCCCAGCAGTTCAAGTGCTTGCGTGGTAAGCACAAGGTCGTGAGTTTGATCCCTGGTTTTAAAAAAAAAAAAGAGAGAAAGAAAGAAATCAATCAATCTCCAAGTACTGTTCATGTTTCTTGCCAGAGTTCTTAAACAAAAAGAAATAACTTATAGTAGAAGGAAAGTAAAACACTACTCTTCTACTGATAATAGCTGGATTGAAGAACATTACCTAGTTTGAGAATCAAATGAACTTTCCAGCTAAACATTAAAGTCAAAAAGATTTATTTGCCCCTTTATAAAAGATACTGGGCTACTTCATTCCTTTTCTTTAAAAGTAATATCTTTGTATCTAAACAACTCCTCCTCTTTCTCATTATTATTATTTGTGATACTGGGGGCTGAACCCAGGACCTCAAGCATTCTAGACAAACACTGTACAACTGAGCTACAGTGCCAACCTTACAACTTGACTTAAACTAGACAGCATTTACTAACTGCAGGCAGTTCTTTCCTAAGTGGAATAAGGAGCTTGCTAAGCCATGCATGCCCACCTTTTTCATTTAAATTTCCACCAATAAAAGGAATTACTTCAGTTCCCTGGAGTGGATACCAGGGACATTAATTGAATTTAATTTTAATGAAAAAAATGTGATGTAGGTGGTAGTGGAAGCATTTCTCCCCAAATCTGATGATATATACATTTTTCCACATTCTCACCTGTGAAATTAGGATGTATCTTAAATGAGTGGCACCTAAGTGACTGTCTACCTTTGCAAAATAGTCATAGTGAATGCTGTTGACCTAGCATGAGTGAGTTTGGTGGTCACTTCTTGCATTATAATCCTCTGATGTTTCACTTAATTAACCAGTTAATATCCATTTGAAGAAGGAATATGAGTTCTGGCTAGTATAGGACAGCCTTCTATTTAAATCTTCTAACATCATCAGAGAAGTACCAGCTTTATACTGTGCAGGATGGGTATCAGCAATTTGAATAAATTGTTGATTGCAATATAGAACACTTCTTTAAGATACCCCCATTTATGGTAACATGATGACAGTTTAGAAAACAAGAACATTACAACTCTGAATCAGTCATTCAGAAGAGCTAGATGATTATAGACTTTTAAGTGTGGCGATAAGTTTATATTTCTTCTGTTTCCTTACTGAATGTGTATCAGAGATGTATGGGAAGCCTGTGTTTATTGAGAAAGCCTAAAAAACTTCCCAGTGTGAAAAAATAGAGATTTTTAAAAAGCACTGTACAGTTAAAAGAGGATTTTTTTCTAGGGGTGCATAAATAATAGTGCATCTCACAGTCCAGTGGGATCTTAAATTTGATGATATATACTGTTAGGTTTATGAGTCTCTGCTCCAGTCTTTACAACCTGGAACAACTTTGAATGGCACTTCTTTCTCTTTAAAGTTTCGTGTTATCTACTGTCTGAATCAGAGACTGGTTACTAGAGATTAAAATTGTAATCTTTGTTGAGTTATAAACTTGTACTGTTGGTTTTAGGATGTTATTTATTCTTACTAGGTTTCTTTTCCTTTTCTCACTCCCAAATGAATGTTGTAATCCATAGTTTAATCAAGTGAGAAAGACTGGATCAAGCTATTCAAAATAATTTTTAGATATTGAAAATAATTTATTTCCAAAGATCATCCTTATGACAGTATAACAGTCATATAGATAGGCTTGGTTTATTTATCTGTAAAAAGTTCCAATAAGCTAAATTTCTCTTTTTTCTACAAGGGGGTCCTGATGACAACTTAATTGAAGGTGGAGGAACAAAATTTGTTTGCAAACCTGGTGCCAGAAACATTACTGTCATATTTCACCCATTACTAAGGTAAGTCAGGCTTCTTGATGTACTTTCTGAAGATCAGTATTTTCATTATTTATGCTAATGCACCAATGCTGCTGCATATAGTTCAGTTAGCATTGAAACAGGCCATATAAAAAAACAAACAAAAAATGTAAAAACACCATTCTTTATCTAGGGCCTCACAAAGTTGGTCAGTAGAACAAATAATGTCAACCTCATAAATAGCAACTTGTTCTCAGGAGTAATAGTTCTTAAATACTTGTTTATTTTCTTTCTTTCCTGCTCCCAAGTCCTGTTCTTCTCTCTGCTTCTTTCCTTCCTTCCTGTCCTCTTTTTGATCTGTGCTAGAAGTTGGTAAACTATGATCCATTTGAGAATACCAGCTTGCCACAAATTTTTTTTTAAATTTTTTTTTTACTTTATGAAAAAAACAAAATTTCAAAAGAATATAATGAGAGTAACAATAGTTATTTGTATCATCTTCAGTGCAGTTACCCAGAGTACAAGACAATACACAAAAAAATTTCTCTTACAAAGAGGTAATAACCCCAAAATTTCTTTTCAATGAATTAAGAAAAACTAGTAACATAAATGAAATAAATTAGCATATATATTAAAATATTTTTGATACGATGGAAAAAGTAATTTGGGGAATTGTTTGAACATGTTTGTTTTCTTGTTTATTTATCATATATATATATATACACACAATTTTAAAAGCAATTCTTAAGATTCAAATATTGAATGTAATATTAATAGTATGTGTTCTCTGTAAAGATCCATATTGTTTAGCTTTTGTATTGCTGGGACACAATACCTGATGACACCCACAATTTAAAGGAAGAGACATGTTATTTGGCTCAAAATTTCAGAGGATTCAGTCCGTGGTCAGCTAACTTCAAGTCAGGAACATCATGGCAGACTAATGTGGTAGATCAAAGTTGCTCACTTCATGGCAGTCAGGAAGCAGAACACAGCAGGCAAAGTGCTAGCAAGAGATATGCCTTTCAAAGGCACAGCCCTACTCCCTATGACCTACCTCCACCTGTGTTCCTACCAGCACATTCAGGTAGGCACCCTCATGATTCAGTTGCCTCTCCAGGAATCTCTTAATCTAGTGAAGTTGACAAGCTTAATCATCACAAGAACCACTATACATTTTGCTGTGTTTTCATTTAATGGAACAGAAACTATGAGTTCACTATGTTTGATTGTTTCTCAGAATAACACCTCAGCTTCCTAAAATAACTTCTACAAAATTTTAGGCATTTGGAATAGCAATTAAATAAAAGGTACTGAATTAGCCAGAGATAATACTATGTGTGCTTTTCTAAAACTTGTAGCAGTTTAACTGGAATTTTTCCACCTTTCCATTAAACAAGACTTAGCAAATTGCTATCATTATGACTGTTTATATTCAATCTCTTAATAAAATAGACATTATTTGAATTTCTCTATTGCTTATAAAGGTAAATGTACAAATATATAGATTGAAATAAAAAATCATTCTTCCATAATAATAAAGTTTTGAAGAGTGTTTTTAACCTTTAAAAAATGTGTTTTGACAAATATTTGTGGTAAGGAAATAGATTTGAGAATCATGGTATTAAGAGACTTAAAATTACTTTTTAAGACTGCTTTTCTTGGGTTAGTTGATATTATCTATGTATAGTATATAGTAGATAAATTATAACATTGAATTCCTAGATTAAATGACACCATTCATGTATATCAGTTTTCTTTTCTAGTTTAGTATTTACTGTCTCTGTAATTACAATTGATTTCCACTTAGCATTGTTACTGGTCAGGAAAAATGGAAAAATACCTTAATCATTATAGTCATCACTTAACTTAGATAGTATGTTACAATTTACTGCTATCTTGTACTATGGATCAGTGATCGCGAACCTTTTAGAGCTCTCAGTGATACAGACAGCCCCCTGTGGCACTCATGCTATAGGTTTACCACCACTGCTGTAGATGAGATCCTTCTGCTTGCATTTGTTTCAAGTATAGAAGAAACTCAATGTGGGTTATTCAGAAGTGTTGTCAAGCACTTTTCAAGAGCCCGTTTCTATTTTTGTTTTTGGTACCAGGAATCAAATGCAGGACCTTGTACTTCCCAGGCAAGTGCTATGCCACTTAGCTATATCCCTGACCCCAGGAGACTTTTTTGTATAAAAGAGTTTTACTAATATGAAGTAGAAAAATATACTTTAGTACTTATTTCACATTTAGGTTACATTTCATATAGAAGACTGGTAATTTAATGTATTACAGTTCTTGACTTTTTAAAAGCTTAATATGTATGCTGGTTTGCTAAAGGGCAGTTTTAAACCTTGTTAACACTCCTACTCATCTTACTTATTTGGTCTCTACTTTCATTCATAATTTTAATTTATTATTGATAAGAAGTAGAATTTTTTTTACATGATATAGTTTGTCATTCTTTATATTTCAATGGAAGTAGCAAGAATTATGTGGTATGCAAAGTAAGTTAATTCTGTGATAAGCAAGTGACCATTTCAAACTGTAAATTAGCCCTTTGACACAAATTGCAACTTTGTGTCTCAAACTCATTAAACAGTTTCAGCTGAAAACTCATAATGTGCTGTGGAACTTCATAGTACTAAGGTTTTATAGATTTTTAAAATTTTTAAAGTTTTTTCTACTTAAGTATTTTTTTTTGTGAGTGTTTATTACTCCCTAAATTTAGCAGTTGAATCCTTGAGATGATAAGAATCACTTTGTATTATCATAATACTATATATTATTGTTTCTATTATTTAAAATTTCTCATTTTTCCTTTAGTAATTCAGTTACTTATATTCCACGTATGTTTATAAAATATTTATCTTGTATTTTCCCTTCTCTAACTTAGTTGTGGACTGTGATTTGGAAACAATTCTTCTGATTTTTCAAGATTAATAACATAAAATTATGTAGATATGTCTTCCATCCTTTGGAATACTCACTGCTTTTATCCCATGCTAGTCCCAAAGCTACTTCAAAGACTGACTTAGCATTCTGTTATTTAAAAGACAGTATGGCATGCTGTGAGAGGCAATGTAGGAAACTGGAAATATAGAAAAAAAGAAGTAGAAGATTTGAAGTTTAAAATAAAAACAACAGGGCATCTTGGTTCCAGTTTAGGCTCTTTCACATGAGTTTTACACATCAATTGTTTGTTGAACTCTGATTCTGTGTCCTAAGAAAACTGAAGAAGATGATGTTCTTGTGTATGGGTACACACCTGGTGACTGCGTAGTTGATAAAATTGGGTGCCTGAGAACATCAGATATTGGAAAGTATGTGAATCAGTGGGATCTCTTATACTTTATGAGAGAATACAATTCAGTAAAGCCTTTCCTGAAATGAATTATTTTTTTGTGAAATTACATATTCGGTTCCCTATTA
>RJWT010015547.1:0-20374 GCA_004365215.1 Cuniculus paca | reverse complement strand
CCTATCAATTGATGAATAGATAAAGATGTGTTTATTTTATATAGTAGAGTACCACTCTGCCATAAAGAAGGATAAGCCTGAAACATGTAGTTAAATGGATGCACCTTGAGACCAATGACATAAATTGGACATGTGTTCAAATTTTGCCTGACTTCTCTGGTGTGAGGAACTGAAAGTGTAAATAAGGACTGAAATGTGTAACAGATATTGTGAAATAGGAAGAAAATGTTCAAATGGGAAGGGAAACTAGGGAGGGGAGAAGGAGAAAGGAAGGAAGGAAAAAGAAAAAAGTGAGAAAAGAAGGAAAAAAAGAAACAAAGCTTTTGTAAGTAAGAAGGGGAAGAGAGAGTGAAGAAGGGGTAGAGGAATGGGAAAAAAGACTCATATCCTGCACAGGTACAAATTCACTATGATGAATGTGATCATTATATGTATCTAAAATGTACTAATAAACTTAATTTTAAAAAAGCAGTGTACATTAAATAGGAGAAAATAAATTAAAAATCCATATCATAAGGAGGCTGTAGTCTGGAGCACAGTTGAGTTTCTTCTTCTTTTTTTTTTTTTTTTGCTGTACCAGGGATTGAACTCACAACCTTACGCTTGTCAGGAAGGCGCTTAGGCCACTGAGCTAGATCCCTGGCCCTTGTCTTTTTGAGACAGGGTCTTACTATGCCGTTCAGGCTGGCCTTGAGCTCACTTTGTAGCCCAGGCTGGTCTCGAACTCACAACGATCCGCCTGTCTCAGCCTCCTGAGTGCTGGGATTACAGGCGTGAGCCATCACGCCCGGCTTGCTTGAGAGTTTCTTAACCTCTACTAGCACGGGTTCCAGCAAGGTGGTTGGTGGTCTGTAGTCAGTCTCAAGTATTTGAAATAGTTTTGTGTTTGTGTGTGTTTTTTTCCTTAGCATTTATAGATTAGTCATCATTGTCCTGCAATAGGCAGAACTATCACATGCAGGAAAAATGAAGAAGGGAACCACAGAGGGAAATGTTAAGGTTTATATCTAGATGTTCCTCCAAAGCCTCATGTGGTCATAGGTGGGGCTTTTCAGAAGTGACTGGATCTAGGGGGTGTGGTGCTGGTGTCAAGGGTGTATGATTACTGAGTGCACTGATTGGTTTGGCATAGTTCTGGGTGTGGATAATGGGAAGACCCACCCTGGGTGTGAATGCTACCTGCCCTAAGGGTGTGTGTGGTCTGGATAGAATACGAGGGACAGAAAGAGGGCTGTTGTCATTGTTTGCTGCTTTGCTACTTCACTGCTTGCTGCTTTCTGCCTGCAATGAACAGATTATCCTCTGCCATGCTACCCTACTGTGGAGCCAGTCAACTATGAATTGAAACCTCTACAAATGGGGAGTTACAATAAACCTTTCCTCCTTTGACTTTGGATGTCAGGTGTTTTGTTTCAGCAAGGAGAAAAATAACTAAATCAGGAGGTGAGATACAAATAGCACAGCATTCAAAGGTAATTGGTGCAGTGGTTCCTGGGGGAGGAGCAAGAATTAGTCCCAGGATTAATCATCTTTCTTTCAGGATGTGTACCAGCTGTTTTCATGGATCTGCACCAAGAATTTGTAGGACTGCTGGGCAGTCATAAGATTGTACTGAGATTTGTTGGCTCCAAATTGCATTCATGCTTTCCCCTTCACCAATGTGCACTGAACTGCATGATCTCAGACTCTATGGAGTAGGCACTGCTTCAGCCTTGCTTGGTAAGTTCTATGCAGATGGCATCTCCATCCAGAACGCTCTGTCCAGAGAGGACTGGAGACACAGTCATAACAGTGGGGTCAAAGGGAAAGTTATATTAAAGGAGACATTAAGTAGGATGAAGTCAGCTCCTTCCTGCTCTTCGAGAATCTGGAGATCATTGTGCAAAGTGCTGTCCCAGTCACCTTTGAGGAGCTAATCATATAGATGGTCATTCATGAGTTTGACTGCATAGTTTCCACCTTTGAAACTCCGGTATATGTCCCGGAGCTCCTTTATCAGCTGGTCAGTGTCTTGCCTCTGGTTCGTTTTAGATTTCTTGTCCTCAGCTGGCTCTTCCTCTTTCCTGATCTGGGTCTTCTGTGTCCTCAAGCATCGGGAGGCTGAGGGATGTGGTAGAGTTTGTGCAGGGCAGAGATGATCCTCTTCAGATACTGAATGAACAAGAATATTCCCTTTCTTTATGGCCACCAGCCTGTGCAAGACAGCAGCCACATGAGGGTCATCAGACTCCACTGGCCAGGTTAGGGGCAAAACAGGGTAGGACTCTGTGATGTTGCAGAGGATGCTGACAGACAGGATCCCCAGGCACAGACCCCCCGTGCGGGGAGATGCAGCCGGGTGCCGCCCCATCCAGCAGGAACTCCCCACTGAGCTTGTCCAGGTGGCACTGGCAATGGGGAAGTGCTGGTGGTGCAGTGAAAGTTAAACTCCGCAGCTTCAGCTCCCAGCTCAGATGGGGCCGGGGCTCAGCCTGCCCTTGTCCCCAGCTGCTGCCTCTGTGCTGCTTTCTCCCAACTGCGATCCACACTTCCTCTGCTATAGTTTGAGTGTCTCTCAGTTTTTCATAGGCTGAAATCTACCCCTTATTGTGAGATATTTAGAGGATAGAAATGTCATTTGACTATGGTGGGGCCTTTGGGAAGTACCTTGGAATAGATAATGCCATTAGGGTTGACGCCCTGATTGAGTCCTAGAGGCTTTATAGAAAGAGAGGAAAGAGGGAGAGAGGAAGACAGAGAGGGAGACACAGAGGCAACGGACACACACATGCCCTTCCAGTCCTTGTCCCATGTGAATCAGTGCACCGTGGAGCTTTGCCATCAAGAAGGCCATAACCACATGTAGCCCCTAGAACAGTGAGCCAAAACAAACCTGTTTTCCTTATAACTCTCTTGATTTGTGCATGGTGTTACTGGCAAAAGAAAACAGACTAACAGAATTCCTTCTTTTCCTCTTTTTTAGTGGTTCATTTTCCCAACTAAAAAGTATGGTACCACTAATTGATTTCCTTGTACATAGCCTATTCCTGTTTCCATTTATCATGGTAGTTGTAGTAATATTAGTCCAATACGTTCTTCATTAAGGAAAAGGAATGATAACAGTACTGATTCAATGAGTTGTTTTCAGTATAAATGAGTAGTTTGTAGTGTTTAGCACCAACAAATAGAAATTGCTTGTTTTGTTGCTATTGTTAATGATACATTCGGATATTCCATTATGCTGATTTATTTTGAGTTATACCAACTAATTGCTATATCATACGCACTCCTTAGTAAAATCTTACTTTAACTTTATAAAATTCATTCTTCATCCGGAAAGTTAACACTTAATAGAACTGTTAAACCTTAAACAATCTGTTCTCCTGCATTGTTTCCTCAAAATAGATAACATGTTCTAAGTTGATATGAGCTTAAAAATTATAATGCATAAAAAGTGCACAGATGATTGCAAACAAATATATACATTTTAGTTGATTTCATTTGTGCTGTAAGCTTTGTCTTAGAGTGCATGGGCTGATACAAACAGGAAAGACCTCCAAATAATTATTGGCCAGCATCCCAAGATTCTGGTTCTACTAGGCACTCAGTCATATACCACGTTTTGGTGGCTACAAGGTATCTACTTATCTCAGTTCTGTAAATCACAAACTCATTGAGGTATAAGTTCTTCTAATTTTAGAAGCAGTTTGGGAGAGCCTTTTGCATAGCATGGTGCTCTCTCTGCACCTTTAATTCTCAGAAGGTGGTCCACTGGGTGCCTCCCTGGCACATGTAAATGTTCAGTTACTTTATGAAACATGCCCAGGAACTGCTGCTGTCTCTAGCTTGTCTTGGCCTTTTCACAGACCAATCACCTACCACTATTTTCCAGTCTTTTTAGAAGACTTACATTATCTTGAAAGCAAAACAAATTTCAATAAGGTCCTTCTTCTATTTGTGAGAGCTGATACTATTTTACAAATCCACCCTCCTATGTATTTTCATAGCCCTTGGCCATTGTCTCAAATATGTCATTCCATCCGTTCTCACTTACTCATGTTCGTATTTCATTACGTTGGTTTTTTATCATTTCATCCAACTACTTGCTACAGTTACTTTACCTGCAGAATATTTTCACTGTTCTCTGGGACACTTGTGGAGACTCCTGTTCTTATTTGCCCAATATCCTGGATTCACACCTTCTTACACTCCCCTTACCTACAAGGTAAGGCATATGACCAGGATGGCCTAAAATAATTAACCAGTAACATAATGTTATCCCTATTTTAAATGAGGACAGACAGGCTCAGTGAAATCACCTATAAATTTTAAATTTTAACTCTCAGGGTGAAGAATGTGAATTTTATTTTATAAAATTATGCTAAGGTTTACCAAAGATATATATATTGTAACCAAGTATGGTGGTATATGGCTGCAATTACAGTGTTCGGAAGCTTGGGTCAGGAGGACCACAAGTTTGAGGCTAGGCTATGCAACTTAGCAGGAACCCTGTCTCAAAATAAAATTTAAAATGATAAAAAAGGAGTAAATATGGTTGTTTTCAGACACTTCATGGGTGTTAAGTTGAAGTGAAATAGCCAAAAGGAAAATATGTGAATGTACTGTTAGCAACAACAAAAAACAAGCAACGAATATTTGTTGGGTACAATAAACACTACAGATTACTCAATACTGACAGCAACTCACTGAGTTAGATACTGGTGTCACTTCTTTCTTACAGATGAGGTAGCGACTGAACAAATATTGCTGCTAAACTATTACCACCATCACCACAGTGAATGGAAACAGTAATAGGGTGCATATAAGGAAATCACTTCAGTAATCTCCCTTATTCACAGGGGATATGTTGCAAGAGTCCTAGTGGATGCCTGAAATCACAAACAGTACCAAACATTATAATTTAATGCCTTTTCTATCTTAACTAAGCACTTATTACACATACACATTATAACCATAATTTTTATTATTTGAAATAAAGAAGGCAACACTAGCAAGAATTTATTTTCCCCTCTTGACAGTGTCACAGATGGAAACACTTTATAGCTTCTCGGCATATCTGAATTGCCAGTGGTACAACTGAATACATATTGGGGCCTTCAGAAACTCAAATACGGATTATTTGACCATGATTACTGTCTGTAACTGAGACAGTGAAGTGATTGATGAGTAGGTAGTATACAGAACATGGAAATACTGGACAAAGGGGTGTTTCACGTCCAGGGAGGGATGGTGGAGAATATCAAAAGATTATATACTACTACTCAGAACAGTATGCTACCTAAAACTTATGAGAGGTCAATTTCTGGAATTTTTCATTTAACATTTTCAGACAATGGTTGACTGGTTAGTGAAACTGAAAAAACAAAGCCAAACTGAAGGGGGTGACTACTGTAGTAGCAGTTTATTATAATTAGGAAACGACCACTAAGCTAGGAAAGATAAAGAAATCTTCAAGGTTAAGACAAATACGAGGCTTAGTCACAATGCAGCAAGCTTCTTGTGTTTCTTATGCAATTTTTCACTCCTCTGAGCATTTTGTGGGATCTGTAAACTGCCTTTAACTACGTTCTCAAATCACAGCATAAGTGTTGCCTACCATGTAACTAAAGATACTAATTTTTCCCTCTGCATCGTCATTTTTCCTTAAAGCTTATTTTGCACATATCTGCTAATATTTAAATTTGTTTGAGATACTGGTTAGGAACTTTTGTATACACAGGCACATAGGAACAGGACAGGAGATAAGAGGAGGGGCAGGAGATGAAGGGAGACAAAGACATGTTAGAGACAAGAAATTCTTTCCTTTAGGAAGGAATATAGGAAGTACATGCTTCAGATTCTGAGCTTATTTTAGTTTTGAAATTTGGCAATCTTATGAGGTTAAATAAGCATTGCTGAGCTAGATTGAGAACATAAACATTATTTTAGAACACTTTAAATTTAAAAAAGCGCTACTTTATGACTAATTTAGAAGACTTTTTGGTATATAATTCATATATAAGCTGATTATATAGTAATACCTAAACTTGGAAAGTATGTTGATTGCAATAATGGATTACAAAAACAATTATTCATCATATAATACTTTTAATTGAACATTCAATTTTTTTTCACTTAGCAACAATTGATATACATAAATCATTGAGGTATCATAAAAATATGTATCATAGTGCTATAGAACCAATTCTTAATAATTGACAAAAATATGAAAACAAAGCTGCTATCCATAGATACAGAGGGTTAAAGAAAATAAAACACAGTATTTACTGATGACTAATAATAACCGGAGTACTCTCCAAGAGTATTACCTGGTGTAAATTACACAAATTTTACTAAAGTATCCATTTTACTTAATCCATATAAAATCAATAAACTTCTAGATTCTGAATTTTTTATAAAATGTTATAAGATCAAGTTTCAATAACCTGTATTTTAAGTGTATAATTTATTTTAAAATACGATTATTGTTTTGAAGAACAGTGGACCCTCCGGTGATGACCAACCTCACATATGAACAACTTGAGTTATGAACAGTTTGGGTTATGACTGGAATTTTAGGTTTACCATGACTAAAGTATTGCATTACAACCCAAATACCGGCCACTTGTGACATTGTAAACAAAGACTCATGATGCCAGAAAAGAGTATGTAAGCATCAGTCTTAGCCCAGATGTGCGTGCTTGTGGATGTGATTTCAGTCAGTGCTCTATATAACTGCTATTATTAGTGCTATCAAAATAGCCCCAAGCTAGAAAAGAAGCTAAGGAAGGATAAAGAAAGCAATCACAATTGAAGGAAATTGTGGAGAAACATGAGCATGGCATTGGTGTGACTGATCTTGCTAATATGTGCAGTATGTTGATATCCACCATCTTGACACTCTTACGGAGAAAAGATTTGTATAATGAAGCTAGTGTTGCTAAACGTGTTATTCAAATTGGTAAGTCACAATCAACAGTGTTAGACAAGATACAAAGGTTATCATTAAATGTGTAGATAAAAGGCAGATGGCAGGTTATAACCTATCTGAGTCTATAATTTGTGAAACTGCTACAGCTATAAATGCAGATCTTGTAAAGGATAATTCATCAACGAATGATAATGGTGAAACATTTTGTGCCAGCAAGGGGTGGTTTCACAATTTTAAAGCAAGAACTGGGGTATATAGCATAACCAAGTACGGTAAGACAGCCAGTGCTGATAAAAGGGCTGCTGAGAGTTACATACACCACTTTGCATCGGTCACACAGAAATTGCTTTTGCTTTTATCAAGTTTTCAACAGTTATAAAACTGGCCTTCTCTGGAAGAAAATGCCCAGGAATAAGAGAAAATGCCAGGCCACAAACCTATGAACGATAGGCTAACCTTACTGCTATGTGCCAATGTGAGTGGTGACCTCAAGATAAAGCCACTCTTGGTTTATCACTGAGACTGCCAGAGTGTTTAGAAAACATACAGCCATGAATAGGCTAGGGGTCATGTGGAGATCTAATGCAAAAGCCTGGGTAACAAGAGTACTTTTTCTTAAGTGGATCATAAAACTTTCTGTCCTATTGTTAAGAACTATCTAGAGGACAAAGGCTTACCACTCAAGCCTCTCCTCATTATGGACAATGCTCCTGCTCACCATGAATTTGGAAGAACTGGCTGAAGAATTCCCATGGCTCTCAGCTGAGTTCCTCCCACCTAACACAACACCTCTACTGTAGCCTATGAACCAGCAGGTTATAGCCAGCTTTAAGAAGCTATATACCAAGGAACTGTTCCTGAAGTGGCTGCAGATGGGTCTCAGATACAGATTTAACCCTTAAACAGTTCTGGAAGGAACATTACAACATCCTTTCTTGTGTGGGGTTGAGAAATCCTGGGCCAACATCTCTTTAAGGACACTGAGATGTGCCTAGAAGAAAGTGTGGCCTAAAATTGTACAGGAGAGAGACTTTGAAGGCTGTGTAGAGAAGCCTCAGCCTTCAGTTGATCCTGTGGTTGATGATACCGACATTATAACAGAGTCCATAGGCTGGCAAGTAGACAGTGGTAATGTTGAGAAACTGGAGGAGGAACACTCAGAATTGTCTACAGAGGAACTTCAGTAACTTCTGGTTAAGCAACAGAGAATGGCAGCTGAGGAGCTTTCTGAAGAGGACAGGGAGTATCAACAATCAGCCCAGCAAAGTTCTGAAATAAAGGAAATCTTGAAAAAATGGTCAGAGCTACAAACAATTGTAGAGAAGGCCCACCCAGACAGAGAAAAAATCAATCATTGAATTCACTTACTTAATAACAATGTCATGTCATACTATAGGACAGTGTTAAGAAAAAGAGACAACCTTAGACCAGCTTTTATTTCTGAAAAGGTTGAGACCCAGTGAGCTAGAAGCAGGTAGTAGTGGGCAACACTTTCCCAAGGAGAAGAAGGACACTAGAGAGTCAGATTCCTGATGTTCTTACGGAAGGGGATTCTCCTTCCAAACAATAACTACCTTCCATGTCATCCTCTCTTCCTGCAAGCCAAGGACGTCAACTTGAATGAATGGTGAGTACGGTATGAAATTGTTTCTGGTAAATTAGGCACATTTTATAACTTTTTGGTGAATATACTAGGAAAATTATTGATGTTCTGGTAAATTATGCACATTACACAACCTTGTTTTTACTATGAAAAGGGTAGTAAAGGGGTGCTTTGGGAGGCCTGGAACACATGGGTATTTCCATTATGTCTTATGGAAAAGTCTTGACTTACAATCAACTTGAGTTACAACCTGCTCTTGAGAACATTGTGAGTTCATAAGTCAAGGGTCCACTTGTGTATCTAGGGTTAGTTTTGAAGTCATACATTTTGTAGTATTTATAAATAGTTCACAGCTAAGAAAACATACCATCCTTAAAGGCAAAGGCAAACAAAGCTTTCATTAAGCTGAACTTAGAGTACAGCTTTCCATTTCTTGTCAGGGCTCATGTTGCTAACTGTGGAAAGAAAATCAGCGTTTAGTAAAAGGTAAGTAAATCCACTGGATTTTACGTTATCTTGTGGCTAGAAAAATCACTCATTCTTAAAATAGTTTCATTACAATGTTTTGTAAATAATTTTGTTAATAGTTTTTTGTGTCTATGTGGACACATTGGTGAAGTTTCTATACCAGATTTAAGCTTTGAGAATGTTTTAATTTTAAGGATCAAACTTGTATGAGTGTAAACTGTTAATCTGACAAATTAACACAGTAAATAGTACAGAATTATTGCTTTAGTAACTTTGAGTAAACAGTAGTTTTACTGTTTAAAACTTCTGCCTATTTGCTAATCTTTAACATGTGGAATTTTTCCTGGTGGCTCTTGGGTGTCTGGGAGAACAGAAGCTAATTTTCTTGATGCATGCCTTTGAGTATCATTCTGGGGAGTGACAATAGTGGGTAATTGGAACTGTATGAGAAAAATCCTGGGGGAGTTTATAATTCCAATTTGTAGTCCACTGGTCTTGTATGGTCAACCTTCCTACTGCTTGTCTCTCCAACTTAATGTGATATTCAAGAAAGAACTTTGATGGGTTTTGTTTTTCTTAATAGGAAACTAGTGCATCCTGTATTTTACATGCAGGTAGTAAATGATTTAAAATTTGGAAGTATACTTACATATTTTTCCTTCTTTTTCTAGTTTTTTCAAATGAAGCTCAAGATTACGTTCAGCCATTTTATGTAAATTCTCAGGAACATTCTAAAAGAAAAAAGGGTGAAAGGAAAAAATATTTTTTTTAAAAAAATAACTTTTTTTGAAACCATTAAAGGAAAACAAAATACAACAAAGAAGAAAAGTTTAAGTACATTTTAACATAGTAACAACCTAAAAACCCCTTACTTTATAAATGTCATGCTTTAAGATACTATATGGTTGGATATTTTCATAGATAAAAAAGTTTCATAACAATAGCAGTGTTTCAGTGGTTAGCATGATAGTAATCCATTAATATTTTATAAATGAATAAATGGAATTAGTTTTTGAACAAATAGTTGCCTTATGGTTTATTTACTAGGTTATATGATAATGCTTTCTTTTTCTTTTTTTTTTTTTGGAGACACGGTCTTGCTATGTGGTCTAGCTGGCCTCGAACTCCTGTCAACCTTCTTGCCTCAGTTTTCCAAGTGCTTGGATTACAGGCATGTGCCACCATGCCCAGCTCCTGATATCTTTATACCTTATGACTCACAATTTTCCTTCAGTTTTGCTATAGTAGTGTAATATTGCCAACTATTATTTGAATGGAAAATAAAGCAAATATTTCTTTTATTCTTTAAGTAAGGATTACAGTTCTAAAACCAAACTTCTTGCCTAAATTCACTGTCTCCATTTCTCCACTGAAATATTTTGCCAAGATCACAAAATTACTTCAGTTAAATTTCAGTGGATTCTCAGTCCCATTGCACCTGAAATCCACTAGGTGTGGGCAGTTACTTGATGGTTCATCTGTGAGGGTTATGAGGATTTTACTATCTGTACACAGGTTAGAAAAATACCCCAGATGTATCAATGTTCTAGTATTGAGTTGTTTCATGCAATTTAAACATTTACATTACTTTTTTCTTTTCTTTTTTTTTTTTTTTTTTGGTGTTTTGAGATAGGGTCTCACTGTGTAGTTTAGGCTGACCTTGAATTCACTATGTAGCGCAGGCTGGTCTTGAACTTGCATCAATCCTCCTGCCTCAGCCTCTCGAGGGCTGGGCTTACAGGCTACATTACCTTTTTGACAATGACTTTTGTGTGTGTGTGGTGTTGTGGATGGAACCAAGGGCCCTGAGTATGGTAGACAAGTGCTCTACCACTGAGCTGCATCTCTAGCCCCAGATAACGACATTTTTAAGCTTCAGATGTTTTAACCATTCGTCCCTGTTTTCTAAAACAAAGCACACTGAGTATAATTTAACTGTGCTTAATGGCTAAGGCCTATGGGACATGAAAGTCCTTTATGGATTGTGGCCCCATATGACCTTCCTAAACTTATCTTCAGTAACAATTTCATGTAACTTATAGCTATACAAGTTACAGTGGTGGGACTTTTTAACTCATGTAATCTTATTACAAAGTCTAAATTCTTAACTGTGAATTTATTACTAACAATCCAGCAGATACCTAATAAACATTTGCTGAAAAACTGAGTAACACTGACTTAGTGCCATGTACTGCTATTGTACCGTAACATGCTCAAAGGCTACACTCAGAGGTGTGGGGCTCCTTCCTTATATTTGAAATTATTTATGTTCTTTGACAGGTATTTTCTCCTTTTTAGGCAGCGCTATACTTACTCATTGCCATTAATTCAGTATCTGCCTCTAGCCAATTACTTGGTCTCACTTTCTGTAGGCTAGGACACCAGATACTCAAGATGCTAGACTAATATATGTCATTATAAAACTGTGGGCAGTAGTTTCTCCTGTAAAGTGAAGTATTTAAAAGCTAAAGAAAGCCTCAGGATTGCTATTTTTGTTCTCTGTGGACTGTACTTTTTTAACTTTAGTATCATAGAAGATGAGATGAATGGCATGAGCTATAAAATCCTGACAGATGTGTTCTGATCTGGGATGAGGTATAATTACAGTCTATTGAGTAAATTATTTATTCTAATAAATCTGTTGCCACACACCAGTAAGATTAGTCAAAATTACCTTGTAAAGAATTTTTACCAGTTCCGTTTTTGTAAATGATTTTTCAAAATTGTCACGAATGAATGTAAGAATTTGTTCTTCTCGGTAATTTCTGTGAGAAATATACTGTTGAATTGCAGCTTCTGCATTTTGGATTACTGGGCCATGACCTGAATTGAAATAGTTATACAAATTTCTTCAACCAGATAAAATAATTAAGTACAAAGTTAATTCATTCTATTTAAAAATAATTCATATACTGCTCTAAAAAAGCATACTAAATACACAAATATGCATTATTTGGAAAGCTACACAGGTATAAGATTTAAAACTTATGTATAATGCCAAAAACATTAGAGAATGATATAAAATAAAATCTATATAAAATACTATTGTGTTGTGAGTCATGGGGGATGCATGCCTGTAATCCCAGCACTTGGGAGGCTGAGGCAGGAGGATCACTGCAAGTTCTAGGCCAGCCTGGGCTACACAGTGAGTTCAAGACCAGCCTGAAATACATAGTGAGGCCCTGTCTCTGAAAAATAAAAAACAACAAACAATTGTATATACTAAAATACAGATTTTACTAATAGCAATAAAATCAGCAACCACAACAATAATAGATAATATTTACAGAGTACTATATGCCAAGCAGTTCTTCATGCTTAATGTGCATTATTTTTACAAGGATCCTGTGAGATAGGTACTACTGTTATTCCTTTTTCATAGTAGACACAGAGATAGTAGATGATCTGCCTAGAGAGGGTGAAGATGGGATTCTGACTGAGTACTCTTTTCCTCTTTTTTTCTTTTTTTTGTGTAACTGGGGATGGAACCCAGGGGTACTTTACTACTGAGTTTTTTTATTTTTTGAGACAAGGTCTTGATAAGTTGCCTAGCCTGGCACTGAATTTGAGATACTGCTGCCACAGCCTCCCAAATAGCTGGGATCACACGTGTGTGCCACCATATCCAGCCTGACCTGTTTTTAACCAGTTTGTGCTCTTAACCATTATGGTAAACTTGACTGAAAAGAGGGAAAGCAAAAATCAGTGTCATGCAGGTGACCAAAGTTAATAAAAATTCTCAAGATCCATATTAGAACTTTAAGAATTTTACGTCTAGGCTAGTAATTCACAAATATGACAATTCAGATTATGTTATAATGAATTTTACCTTACTCTTTAAAACAATATAAATTAATGTATTACACAAATCAGCAAGAGAAATGCTTCCCTTGAGAATATAATATCTGGAGGCAGGCTAACCTAGTATCACATAGAGATTTCTGGAATTGATACTATCACTTATTAGCTGTGTAGGTGTAAGGAAGTGTCCAAGTCTTTCTGAGCCTGTTTCTTCAACTACGTAATGAAGATGCTACTACCTACTTCAAAGAGTTTTTGTGAGGATTACAGGTATAAAGGCCCCTGCACAGAACATGATGATAGCATGTTTTAATATATAGTAGTGATGGTTACAGAACATAATTTACATTTTAATAGCTGCTGTGCTAAAAAGTCAGTTCAATGGATTCATTAAAGCAAACACTCTAAAGACCTTTAGTAGGCAGCCTCTCATTGCCCACTACATATCTACTCTTCTATTTAAAAAGAGCTATCAGCATCTTCCTTTTATGTCATAACTATCTAAATGCCCAGCTGTACTATTCCCTCAGCAGTAGGAATTAATGAGAAAAGGCAAGTATGCTGAAGACTTTGTCTAACAGATGGTTACATTCTGTGGTTGCTCCATTAGGAACAAATTTTTGTATGTATGTATGTATGTATGTATGTACTTGGTTATAGGGTTTTGCTATATAGTTCAGGTTGGCTTTGAATTCACAGTGCAGCCCAGGCTGGCCTTAAACTTGTGGCAATCCTCCTGCCTCAGCCTCATGAATGCTGGGATTACAGGTGTGTGCCACTGTGCCTGTAATCTAGGAGCAAATTTAGAAGGAATCAGAAAATCAAGTAACCTAGTCCCTTTTCTATCTGGGTCTTCTTGTTGGAGTCTTTGTCTTAGTTTTTAAGATGGAGAGGAGATTCATATTGCAGGGCAGTGCAGTCTGAAATACTAACAAGTTTCTTTTTCTGGAAAATGGAAATAAAAATAACATTTTATTGTTGTTATGGAAACTTGACATTTCAATACTGTGAGTTAAGAAACCAAAAATTGGATGTGAAACGTTGCCCAAGGTTGCAGAGAGCTAAAATGTGGTGCCCATAGAAAGCAAGTTAACAAAAATAATGGTAGCTTATGGAATGAAAACCTTTTCCTGTTCTGGTGTAAGCTTATTTCCTTTGCTTAACGGGTCTATCTACAGCTGTGTAGATATTGAAAAATAACTCTTACCTTTATAAAAGGTTATTTTCTAAAAATTTTATCTAATGTTTAAAAAAACTTTCATTAATACATGTTTTGCAGTACATAATGATTACATTCATCATATAAAGAGTTATTAATATAACCCTCAGATTTCTCTTCAAACTTAACTATATAGCTAGGCAAGACTTAGGGGTATTAATTTAAAGCAATTTATACATATTTCTTCAAGGCTGAGTATACACACGGACACAAGCTGAAATGAATTTCCTCATCATTTGACAAGAATGGTTTGCTAGAATAAAAAAATTGCCCACCTGGATATATAATATCAGCTTTGACTTTCAGTAACAGGTTTAGGGAGTTCATATAATCATAGAGGTCTTCAAATATAGTTGTTCCTTCCCCTAGGATACAATCCCCAGAAAAAATGGCATTTTCTTCTTCTAAGTGTAGAGCCATATGATCATCAGTGTGGCCAGGTGTGTATATAACTCTGGTTGGTAAAAGACATAAAAAAAGAAGTATGAACTCTTAAGCATAGAAGTATTGAGAAGTAAAATTTTCTTTGCTATTTGGACAAGACACAAGTAAATGATGCCCATGAGTTAAAATAAAACAGAACAAAACAAAACAAAACAAAACAAACTCTCGTTTTCCTTGTGCCCAGTGAAAATTAGCATCAGGTAATTCTTTCCTCTAACTAAATCACATCTCACTGCCAAGTACAAATTTAGTACTTTTCTAACTCTTCTTATATGTAACAAGCACCGATTAAAAAGACTTGGAAAATAAAAGTACCTAAAGGAGATAAAAATCAGCAATCATTTCCAAGAGAGACAATGCTTTTGTTATTTAAGAACACATTTCTTACAATTTTCTATGCATATATTTGAAAATGAAATTGTGATATTACTTTAATAAATGACTTTTTACTTCTGTTTTCTTAAATCATTAAATATTTTTCAAAGTACACAAGTGCTTTGCATGTAGCTGGCACAAAGTTACAGCCTTATAAATGATCAGTAGTTTACTTTAGTAGTTAAACAATGTAGAGGCTGGGGATGTAGCTCAGTGGGAGGGCACTTGCCTAGTGTGGACCAGACCATGGGTTTGATCCCTAGGACTGAGACAAAACAAAACAAGAGTAAAGCGGTTTTGAAAATTGATTTCATCCCATGTAAAGAATTTAGCACGCCTTTATTTCTTTTCTTCCAATTTTTGTTTTTGTTGATAAAACAGATTATAATACTTTCAAAGCATGGCAAAACTGATTATCATATTTTCAAGTCATGATAAACATTTCAAGAATTTTTATTCACATTGTTTTATAATTATCAACAATAAGCCAGCTAAATAATTTGTTCTGCAAAGCACTCCTTGGCTTCCCAGCTACATAAAGACTTAATTTTCTGCACTGGTCATTTTTCCTCTATATTACTCTTGTACTTTGACTGATAATTCTGTTATATAGGTTTCATGTTGCTTTCTTATTTGTTTACCATTTGACTTCACAGGTTATGAGTTCCTAAAGGCCAAGACTCTTGTATTTTTTTCCAATTTTTTATTCTCAGTGCTCAGCACCTACTAGTGGCTAACACAAATACACTGATTTTTGTATGTCAGGCACTGTCTTTAGGGATTTACAGGTATTACTTACTTAAACCTTATACTACTTTGGGGGTGGGTACTAACCTCTCAACTTACATTTTAGATAACTGAAACACAGGAGAGAGCAATATATATGATGGTATGGTTTAAACTGCATTTTATTTAGCTTTAGAAGTTAATTATCTTTCTATTACAGACAGTATTAAATTTTATGTGCTTGCAGTATTTTTAGTAAAATTTACAATAATAGAATATTTTGAGAGATAAGCTGAATTAATTGCATATTTGTATTTAATATTTAGGAACTGAAGGTAAGTTTGTGATTAAAGACAGTAAAGTGACACCTGTATCTATTTTTTTGTTCCTCCTAAAACACCAATAAAATTACTATAAAAGGGTTTTTATTTTAAGTGGCATAATCCACAGGTATGAGAAAGAATGGGAAAGGAGCCCACATCAAAAATCTGAAAGCTGTAAAGAAAGGTGTGAGGCAAGTGACTTAGCAGCCACGAGAACACTGAAGCCTCAAGAGGCAAAAGGGAAAGCTGAGAGCCAACGAGCTACACTGTAGAATTTCCTGAAGTCTGAGGATTTGGGGCATCAACAATCTGAAGTGGAGGGTGAAGTGGGGGAAGAGTGGCTAAAGTAAGAACGCCTAAATGAAAGTCTACTTAAATATTCAGGGCTAGGGGTATAAGTCAATAGCAGAGCATGTGTTTAACAAGCACAAGGCCCTGGTTCAAGCCTCAAAACCCAAACAAAACAAAAGAAAAACCAAAACAGCAACAAAAAAACCCCCTAAATATTCTGATTTCCAGATTCTCTTCCCATCTTGAGTGAGGTGAGACGTGTCCAAATCCTACTAAAGAAAAAGACTGGAGATTGAATCTTTGAAGAGGATGAAACACAGGCACAGATGAGGGAGTGATAACACATTAAAAAATTAGTTCAATATAGATAGATTCCCAAACTGCCTTTTAACATTGTTTCCACGATGCTGGCAGCCAGACCTTTATTGGACATGAAGACTAGAAGTTTTTTTTAAAGTTATTTCACCAGCTGAGGAGGAAAGACTCTAAGATAATAATGTTGGAAATTTCCAATTACATAGTACAT
Source organism: Cuniculus paca (assembly GCA_004365215.1). Classification (NCBI taxonomy): domain Eukaryota; kingdom Metazoa; phylum Chordata; class Mammalia; order Rodentia; family Cuniculidae; genus Cuniculus; species Cuniculus paca. Next base: position 3,688 of record RJWT010015547.1, on the reverse strand, counting down.
CCAGATTACCTTACAGTGAGGTGTCACAATCTATGAAAGCCCCTTTGTCACATTCTCAGAGGTCCCAAATAGCTACAGCTATAGTCACCCTACTGTGTGGTGACTTATTACTTTCATCTAATGGTAACTTAGTGCCAAGCAGCAAACCTTGTATCAAATTAATTTTAAAAAGACATATTTAGACACAGAAGGTCTTGAAAATGAACCCTTTCTCACGAAGTTTTTGGAGATGGATTTCCAACATGAGAGGGTACATAAAAATTGTGAATTACAGGTAACAGGCTAAGGGACACAGGAGATAGGCAAAGGGAAGTCCCAGGTGACAATGACAGGAACTTGACAGCAGCAGGAAGCCTGGATGGAAACCAGTTCCAACTGGACAGAGCAAGTTAGAAGGCATAGATGAAGCGTTCTTCTGGAATATGAAACTGAGAGAATCCCTGATATATTTAAATGTACTGAGCTGCTTATATGACCATTAAGGATATAGAAAACTATTCAAATAAAACAAAGTAATTGTTAGGTGCATGAAAGGGATGGCAAGAAAGAAAAAGTAAGTAAGCATAGTTTACTACATGCTTCAGCTGTATATAGTGTTGTTATGGTTTGTACCCAGATTTCCCACCAAAGCCTTATCAGGCCATAGGAGGTGGCTGGTTTAGGGCATGTGAAGCTGAGATTAAGGGTGCGCAACCCTGGGTGTGGATGGCACCACCCAAAAGGTGGGCAGTCTGGAAGGCATACAAGGGACAAAAAGAAAGTAGGTCTGCTGCTGTTACTTCTGCTGCTTCTTTGCTGCCCTCTGCCCACCATGGACTGTTTCTCCTCTGCAGTGCCCCTCTGCCATGCCACCATGCCTTGGAGCAGCCAACGATGAATTTAAATCTCTGAAAACTGAGCTACAATAAGCCTTTCCTCCTTTAATGTTGCTGGGTATTTTGTCTCAGCAATGAAAGTGTCTCCAGTGGTAATAATGTAGTCACTGAATGCACATCCTCTCATCCCACTTCTTTCCTTTCTTTCTCCCTTCCCTTCCTTCTCTCCTTCTGCCCCTCTTTTTTCATCTCTTTCTTTTTTTAGATTCTGTCTTTCTGGAGAGCCTTATACATGTTCACTAATTCTGTCATAAAAATTAATTAGAATATTAACAAATGGAATAAAAATACATTGAAAAATAGTAACATCATGAGCAAATAATATTTAAAAAGCACAAGTGTTCCAATATTATAAAATCTCTGAAAATAATAAAGTTATGGAGAAACCTAGTAAGTTCATCTTCTTGGACTTTGAAAAGGCTTTTGACAAAATCTTTTAGTAGAATTTAAGAGACTTGAAATGACTGTAACTTAGAGTTTTTCCTTTGCCAAAAAAGAAAAATTCATCATATTTTTAATATTAAATACTGAAACTGTAAATTTTGTTTAAAAAATTCTGCTTAAAATGTAATTTATATAAGGTATAAGAACATGAAATACTACTGCAATGGGAGCAATTACTTTTGAAAGACCAATGCCTGACATTAAGAACTATTATGCTTTTATGAGTTCCAAGTGTATGCTTTATATATTGCAAACAATTACTGCATATATAATTGCTCCAATGGTGAAGTATGAAAGAGCTGTTTGAAATAATTTCTTTTGTTTGATTAAAACTGCAGCTACCTGTTAATAAAACAGTTAATGGTATATAAAAGTAAGCTCAGGAGGTATTTTTCTAGCCAAGTATAAAATTATGCATCTGTTTGTGGATATATATCATTTCTTTGAATGAACAAAATGCATTAACCACCGATTTGTGTGTGTGCACATTGTATGTGCGTGCAAATGTGCCTGAGATATCAGCAAACACTGTTACACTGAGCTGTATCTCAAGCCTCATTTTTTTTTAAATCTATAACAACTCATTTGGAGAGCCATTCATTTTTAGTCCACGAATTGTCGTATCTGCCAACATACTTACAATACTGCCTTTATTCTTCCTTACCTGCTGCCACATCAGAACTTGGTAATGGTTTCTCTGCATTTTTTAAGTTAGGCAGTAAGATAGCTTACACTAGGGGGATCACAAATTTCAACTCTCTTATCACCTGGGTGGCTAATGTTTTACTCTGAGTAACACTGTTAGAATTCAGTTCACATGAGCAGGGGGAGAAAAGGAAATGACATCAGAGGAGTTTTGGTAAAGAGCAGGGGAAATGCGGCTGTGGCCTTTCCATTCATCAGTCTGCCTTCTGTGCACAAGTAGTGCTGTATTTTATAAAGATAGTTCTCTTGGAGATTCAGAACAGTTAGCAAAAGCTATGAGACTGTCTTTTCTTCAAGAAACTGCTCATCTGTAGAAAGTTCCTGAAGGTGATATCCAGAATTAAATTCTTACCAGGAAGTCTTTTTAGCTTTCTACTTTTTACTGTAAGTATTTACTATAAGTAATACCTCTGTCTCTATTATATTTTGCCTTTTTTTTCCCTTCAGAGTTTACAAGTAGGTAATATCAACTGGACAATGACTATTTGACAACAAATACCTGAAGACTTAAGCAGATTTTAATTTTCCATTTATACAACTTTTGCTTATCAATAAGTCTGTAGGTAAATACTGAAACAACTGAGTTAACTGACTTCATAGAAATGGGAATTTGAAATGATGGTCTTTAGGAAACAAAATGTTTTAATCAGAAATATTTTAAGAAAAGATTATTCACCAATAATCATTTTTAGAATTGTGGATAGATTTTTTTAGAGTTAGTTTCCCTCTAATCTTAAAAACAGATTTCTATTTTTAACTTGTCCTAGTCAGAATGAAACACGATATTAAATAGAATTCATACAATATTGAGATGGCATCAATTTACTCTGTGAATCTAAGACAGTATTTAACTAAAGGGGAGGCAATGACAGGAAGTTAGCATGCAAGGGGGTTTTTGGGGTGCTGATTCTTTGTCTTAATCTGAGTGTTGCTCATACAGCTTTTTGTAAAAATTCATTATATTGTACGTTTATGATAGGTACATGTGGTGGATTAACTAATGGGCAACTTGTAACATCCAGCTGAATTGAATCAGAATGGTTTTGGGCGTGGAAGGCCCACCTGAGGATTGTTGCCAACAGCATGAAAAGAGAACAGGAGGGGAAGACTGTATGCTGTTGATTTTCCTGGAGAAGCCTGTCACACTGGTTTTCGTGATATGAACTCAGGTGTTCCCATTGTCAGAGGAGCTTGGATTCTCGCTGTCACTGAAGAAGGCTAGTTCTCTTTGTGGGAGCTCTGGTCCTTACTTTGAGCATTATTTTCTGGCTCCAGTACAGATCCCTCAGCCTGCTGGCACAGTTTCTTCATCCCACTGGCACAGACTTTCTAGCTTCCAACACAGATTGTTGACACAGACTTACCTGAGACATTGTTGTGGGCTTTAGGCCTCCAGCTGGACCTGTGGAGGACATTGCCACGGACTCTAGGTCCTAAGCTAGATTTGCTGCTGTGGAATCTAGGTCATCAGTGGATCCTCTGGGTTTTAGTGTGTGGACAGATTTCTTACACTCTTCTGCATTTGACTTTTTGGGTGACTACTATAAAATAACCCTATAAATTATGTGTCCTGTATTAAATCTATTCCCTTGCAAACCCTGAGTACAACAGCACACTTTTATGTTTACATATTACAATTTAATAAAAAGTTTTAAAAAAATGTG
>RJWT010015546.1:5469-20484 GCA_004365215.1 Cuniculus paca | reverse complement strand
AGCTACCATGTAAAAGACTCAGTTTCCATACTAATTAGCAAAACACTTCATCAAAGATAGGCTTAATTCTCTTGTGAATTCATAGCAAAATTTCTTGTCTTCACATTTACCTCAGTTAAGTCAGTTTCTTGAAACACTGAAATTAATTGAAGATTTTAAATTCAATTATTTTAAACATAAACACATACATAGGTTAAAAATAGAAGAATGGAAAACTATTTACTCTAGTGATAAAAGAAAAATCAAACAGCACAATTATTTGGAAAACAGTAGAGTTTAGGAATACATTAATATTAGAGATAAGATGGGCATATACTATTAATAAAATAATAACCAAATTGCCAATTTATCAAGAAAATGTAAAAAGTCTTAAACCTATGTACATCTAATAAGATCAAAATGCAAGAATAAAAGTAGACAGAACTGAAGAAATGTGCACAGATTCATAACTATAATTTTATGTTTTATCACCTTTTTTGATAATTGATAGACCAAGTAGACAAAAAACCAAGAAAGATATATTTAAACCAAAAAGCACTATCAACCAACTTAGTTTATCTGACATTTAAAGAATATTCTATTCAGTAAGAGCAGATTATAAACCTTAACTAATTTAAAATAGCATAAATCATTAAAAGTATGTTCTCAAATCACAACTGAATCAATAATTAATAACTTTTTAAGATAAGGATTGCATCTGTGAATTCTAATTAACATTTAAGGCAGAGATGATGATAATCTCCCCTAACCTCTTCAGAAAATGGAAGGGAACATTTTCTAATTTTTTTTATGAGATGAACATTGTCAGTGTAACAGAACTGGATAAATACATTACAAGAAAGAAAAATAAAGGCTAATATCTCTCATCAACACAGGTACAATTTGTCAACAAAATATCATTCTTGGGATCCAAAAATATGTAACATTATTGTCCAATCAAATTGGATTTACTTTATGTATGTTGAACTTGTTCAATATTCAAAAAATCCAGGTGGACATGCTGACCAATTCTGTAATCCCAGTACTTGGGAGTCTGAAGTAAGATCATGAGTTGAGGTCAACCTGGACTAAATAATAAGTTCAAGCCCAGACTGGATTACAGAGTGAGAACCTGTCTTAAAAAATGAATTAAATTAACCTAGCTCATTGACAGTGCAAGAGAAATGATACAGCACATCCAGCACGCATTCATGTTTCAAGTCTCAGCAGAGAAATGAATTCCTCACTATGGTAAAGACACCCAAAACTCAATGCTTAACACAAATTTCATGCTGAGAATCTAGCACCTTCCACCTGATGAAGAACAGGGAAAGGATATACTGTTTATCCCTATTCAAAATCCATACAGAAAATCTACCTGGTGTAATAAGACAAGACAAGAAAACAAAGAAAGACAATGGAAGAAAGAAAGAAAACTGTTCACAGATGACAAAATTTATGCAAATCCAAATATCAACTAAAAAATAGTGAAACTAACATGCAAGAAGATTAAGGTTTTATTATACTGGTATTCACAGAATTAAAATTTAAGACAATTAAATTTATAATAGCATCAAAATATGGAATGTTTCAGAATATATCTAACAAGATGTATACAGAATCTGTATGTAGGGTCTATATGGTATTATGCTATATCTACTTCTTGCATTTTATTGTCACATTGACTGTCACTCCATGAAGATACAGTAATTGAAGCAAGAGATTATGAGAAGAATTCATACCTTGTACATTGACCTATTCATCTACTGGGATGTGGAGGATGAATGCTCAGTTTTCTTATTAATAATTGAAAATTTCAAGTGGTTTTTCTGCCTCATCACTTTAAAGTGTTATGAAATGCATCCATCATTAAGGATAGTTTTGTGTGCCTGAAATAGTAGTTTAAATTAATAAAATAGTTAATATTTATCACTCACTGACGATTTACCATATGCTTATCCAACACCGTGCTATGTAGTTTATACTGATTTTATATTAATTTAACCTAAAAATAATCTAATGATTTAACTTCTATAACTGCTTATCTTAAAGTGCAGAAAATAAGCATCATGACTAGTGCAGATCAGTAGTACAAACTGGACTCTGAAAACAATTTTCTGCAGTGGAGGTAACGCTTGAGCATGTGAATATGGTTAGAAAAGTAAAACCTTTCAATTTATTCTGCTAGAACCCAGAGTACTCTCTTCCTATTGAGAATATCAGGTCTAAAACTTGAATGCCTGAATCAGAGAAACAAAAATCAATTATACAAGTTTATAAACTATATTTTCAAGAAGTCAACTTTCAAATAATAAAGGAAGGATTATCATTTATTAAATCTTAGATGTTTTTCTGAATTGAACTCCACTTCTGATTATTACCTTTATCCATATCCTGGCAATATAATACTATGATCTCAGTGTGTGAAGTTATTAGATTTGTTTTTCTTGCTTTATTTCACCATAATGGGAAACTGGGAACTATTTCTTTAAGAATATTTAGAAATAAGCCATTCTATTAAAAAGAATTTTTAAGGTAATAAATTTATACAAAACCAAGAAGTAGGCTTTTCTGGATTTTTTATTACCTGATTTATTAATTCTAATACTACTAAGCCAAACAAGAGACGTCAAATATTTTGATTTCAGGAAGTTTAAACACTTAATAACTAAATCTTTTCAAACTGAGTGATCCTTTTCCTAAAACACATTTAATATAGAGAAGTTAATAAAGATAAATGGATTGTTTACTGAAGAAAGACGCAAAGCACTAACTCTAGTACTATAATTAAATTACCAAGCAGAAAATAAGTAATGAAATGCCAAATAGCATTCCAAATTATTTGTTTTTTATATGTATGTAGGGTTTGCTTAACAGCAATACAATTCCATCCTTAATAGCAATTGCATATTTTAATACCAATGTTATAGACTATATAGACTCAGAATATAAAAGGGAAATTTAAAATGGAAAAACAAATGAAAATTTACAAACTATAGGTGAATTTGGAGTTTCCTCACATTAAAGGCTTATTTATTAATAAAATATAGTAGAAACAGATGACTAATGTTTCTCAGAGTGGGAACTGAACTGGAACATTTGTGAAAACATTTCAAATTAAGTGCTTTTCGTCTCTTTAATTTTAAATTTATGGCTTAACTTATCATCTCTTTTAATATTCCTTTCCATGAAATTTCTGGGAGAAATATCTTCTAATATTTCATTTAAGTAATTACAAAATGTCTATTCCAAGCTAACCCATTCATTAAAATATGAATTTACACATTTATTACACTAAAATAGTCATTGTTATTCTTTGACAACTTTGAATAACTGGCCTATAAGAAAACTGTACATAAACTGTAAGAAAGTTTTGTCAAAACTAAATGTGTTTGTTCAGTGTTCTTAACCATACTTGTATGTCTATTTAACAGTAAGAGTAGAGTTGATTACAACAGTGATTATTGACATTTATTCCCTTTCGATCTTAAAATGTTTCCTAAAACCATTCTGGTTATTCCCAAGATAGAATGATAGAATCAGAGTTTACACTCCAGGCTCAAAAAAATACATTTTTCAGGGCACTGGAGATTATTCAGTTAAGACAGGGTTTCGCAAACAATGGAAAACAAACAAGGTGAGCTCTGTGATTGTCACAGAATTCTGTCTGGAAAGAATTTCCAGGCCATATGGCAGTGAGGAGAAACCAAAGCCCTTCTGAAGCACTCCTTGAATTGGAGAAGGGGCGTTGAATTCTGATTTGGCAAAAGGTTGAGGTTCACAGAGCAGTGCAGATAAAAGAACTGCTGTTTACAGGTGTGTGGAGGGTCCCCGGTGTCATCAGCTCAGTACTAATCACTACGTATGTGAGAGAAAACAACCAGAGGCCAAGGAAAGAAATGTGCTATGAACACCAGGGAAAACAGTTACCAGAATCACACAGACAGTATAGATTCACAGGTGATGGGGTAGAATACTCAAAGGGGATTGTCCAGTAGCAGGCAAAATTATATCCAGAGTCAATGCTGTTCTGGAACTGCCTCACAAAACCTTAAAGCAAGATAAAATATAGTCTTTTTCAAATAACAAAGTTGATTAGTATATAAGAAAGTAAAGATTTGCAAACATGACAAGTGAAAATTACACCTAGTGTTCATTCAAATATGATCAGGTAGGCAAAGAAGCAAGGAAATACGACTTATCTACTTTATGAAGAAAACTCAATGAACTAAAATTATCTAAAAAAGAAATTGAGGAATTAGTAAAGATAACAAAATGTTTATTGTAACTATGATTCATATGTACAAGAAGTTACCTGTAAACAGAAACTTGTGAAATAAACACAGAAACACAGAAAGATTCAAGATTAATTTTGGATATGAAAACAATAATACCTGACATGAAATAACCTGGGAAGGATTAATGCAAGAATAGATATTGTAGAATAAGGTTAAGAGTCTCAATATTCTGTAAAGAAACTAAGCAAAATAAAACCAGAAAAAAATGAAAAATAAGGAAATTGTGTAGCACTGAGCTGTGAGTCAATTTCAGTCAGCTTACTGGAAATATAATTAGAGATCTTAATGAAAGAAGGGTAGAAGAAGGAAGAATGTATACTAAAAAATGGTAAAAAAAAATGTACAAATTTGATGAAAATTAAATGCATATATTCAAGAAGCTCAGTGAACCTCAAACTCAATGACATGACTAAAGTCATTTGGAGAACCACCATAATACAACTGCTAAAATCACAGATAAAGAAATAAGGAAAAAAATAGTACATGTATTACAATTGAATAAAGTAAACTCCTCATAGGAGGAAAGCAAACTGAAATTTAGAGAAGCATTATCTATAAACATAGTAAGTAAAACAAAAACATGGCATCTCCAACAAGTTTAAAATTAAAATATTTCCTCATCACTAAACTGCTGATATGAGAAATGCTGAAAGCAATTTTTCATGTAGAAGCAAAATAATAGAAAACTGAAATCTGGATTTCCCCAAGAGAATGAAATGTATAAAAATGGTAAGAATTTGTGGATAAATGAAAAATACACTTATCCTATTATTTAAACATTTCCCAATGACTATTTATTAAATAAAAACAATAATGTATGTTTAATAACAGATGAATGATGATGATGAAGTGGTTATTAGGGAAAATAAAAGTAGAGATTTTCACGATTTATGAAATGTACAGCACTACAACATTTAGGGGTTAAGTTTAATTTCTTCAACTCGGTTTGCTTTGAATCTATCTAGGGGATTAGGAAGAAACACTCTGGGTGGGTCAAAAGGTTCATGGAGGTTTGACCTGGGATTATTCTCAAGCACTGTTTCCCTTTCTCGCTTCCCATCTGCTATGAACGGTGCAGCTTTGCTTTGCCACCCATTTCTGCTGTGATGTTTTTATCCTGAAGATGGACAATCATGAACTGAATACTCTGACATCAACTCAACTCCTCCTTTAAATCGTGGATGTCAAGTATTGTACCCAAGTGATAGGAAAACTGACTAATAAAAATCACATTTAAAAATACCATACATAGTGATGTTAATATGTACCATAAAAGAAAAGGCAAATATTGAAAACAGATGAACAAATAAAACATTATGACTTAAAAGAATATAAATCATAAATTTGAATTATAAAATAATTCTAAAACAATGTTTTCAACAGGGAAAACAGGAAAACATAAAGCAGGCAAGATATATTAAAAACTAACTATAATGGCAATCACATTAAATTATATAAATGACACACCTGAAAGAAAATGATCTTTGAAACTGATCATGAGAAAAAGTCAACAAAGTGCAGCAACTTCATTAAAAACTAAACAAAATATTTAAACACATAATCTTTTGGAATTCAGAAAAGTTATATCAACTACAAATAAGCATTTGAAATATTGTTCAACATCATTAATTACACAAATATTAAATACTGAAGCCACAGTACAATACTACTTTACATATTTTGAAAAAAATATAAAATTATGAAAAGCCTGACCAAATAGGTTGTAGGTAAGAGTATGGAACAATTATGAGTATGACTCGCTATTGGGTTAGAACACAAAATGACAACCATATTTTGGAAAAAAGTTGGTGGTATTTTCAAAAATTAAAGATACTTGAACCAAAGGATGAGCCACTACACATCAAACATCTATCCATATAAAGACTTGCACACAGAGGTAAATGGAGAGCATGTGTAATAGCTTGTGGGCAAAAAAAATAAATATTCCATGAAGACAAATCCTTCCCTTACCATCTCCAGATGTCTTCTTCAGGAGAAGCCATCTCAAAAAAATCTTCTAAAATTTAAAAAATATGTTCGTGTTGAAATAAAACACAAGAATGTAATTGCTCTATTGTTTATATAGGCCAAATGTATAAAGGGTAAAGAAATCTCTAGGCTTCAGAAAACATCCTGAGTGTGAGAAAGAAAATATATTGAAAAGAAAAAACTGCAGTAAATGGAACCAAATTCAGAGGATTAAGGAATGATGTCTACAAGCATGAGATATTTATGGGATCAATGTTTTAGATTATATATTAAAATAATTCACTTGAGAATTCCACTTGAGAATATGGACACAACTACAACAAAGTTGATGGAAGACATCAATGCCTCTATATTGTTCATTAATTTGAAAGAAATATGTGTTAAGGTGTTCAAATTCAGTATTAAGTATGACAACATAGAAAAGCAGCTTGATATCTAAATAGTGTTTACATGGATTTACAGTTATTAAAGATGGTAACACAAATTGTGTGACACTGTGGCTAACTCCTGAGTACTGATGAAACATTTATTGTTTCTCATTTTTTAGAAGAAGCTGCCTCAAAAGCATCTATTAAAATTTAAAGCATATGTTCACATTGGAATAAAAGATAATGTAATTGCTCCATTGTTCGCACAGGTAAAATATATTAAAATAAATTATGGTGCTAGTTGTTACAACATATATGACAAATAATAAATGATTCAGGTCACTAATGGAAGGGTTTCTTAGCCACTATTTATGAAAAGAGCAAGATACCCAGAAGAGTATACAATTCCATCGGGGATTTAGCTCGGTGGCATAAGCACCTGCTTGGCAAGTGTGAGGTTGTGAGTTCAATCCCCAGTGCCATAAAAAAAAAAAAGAATATATGATTCCTCATAACATTTCCCTAAAAATGGGAAAAATTCTTATGGTGTATAAGCATATATCTATAGTGATATCATAAATATGGAAAAAATAAGATCAAATTGCTAATATACCAAACTGCTAGTATTAGGCAGGGGCTATGAGTCAGTGGCACAGCATGGGCCTGACAAGTGCAAGGTCATGAGTTCGATTCCCGGTACCAAAACAAAACAAAATAGCTAGTATTGGTATAAGATAGGAAGAGTGAGGGAATTACATGCAAAAATAATACCAAAATGTTATGAAAATAATATCCATTTTTCAGTAAAAATAAAAACTCAAAGTAAGACATTCTAGGGAAATGAGAGAGGCAGAGATCTACCTAGAAGGACACACCAAAGGATGTCATGAAATATTTATGTGTTTCTTTCAATAAATTTATATTTTTATTTCCTTGCTAATATTTTAGTGTAATAATATTATTGCAATGTCTTTCCTTAGTAAATACAACAGAAAATTATTACATATACAAACTATGGGGAAGATTAGGAAACATTTAAACTACATTGGGTTGAAAATGGATTGGAAAGGTCTTTATTAGATACAAGGCAGAATGGAACTCAATTCAAACTAGCACTGTAAAAATATAACAGTCTAAAAATTCACTGCCTAAAGTGAAGAGACAGGCAGTCCTATGTTTTGGTACTGATGAAATCATTATCCAAACCCGTGTGATCAAGAATGAGTTACACTCCATTTTTCTGTGTTCCTTTCCTTTGTGCTAGATTTACTTTCAGGCAAGGTCCACTGAAGTTTGATAAGAACACAGAATGTTCTTGGTTGACATCCAACTAAAGGCCCACTGAGTAAATCATTTCTTTTTACCAAATGTAACACCTGAGTCCCCAGGTTGACCTTCCCTTTTTTCCGACAGTGGCTCTGGATTCACAGTTCATGCATTGGTCAACTCTGCTACTTATACCAATCCCTGGAGTCAGAGCAGGCTCTTAATTACAGAACCACATAGTGTCAGGATCATTTCCTTAACAAAAAGAGGGATATGAGTGTCAGAGGAAGAAGAGATGGACAGTAGTCCAAAGCATACGGGAAGTCCACTATATTAGGTTCTACTTAAATGGAACCAAAAATTAAAAGCTTCCCAGACAAGCACAGTTTAGGTCATATAACTCTGCATACCTTGTCTACATGAAACTCATTATAAGCACTGTTGAAAGCTAAACTGAAAGTACATATTTAGCTGGAAAATGTTTTATTTTTTATAAACAGCCCCTGTAACTCTATCACAAGATTGAAAGATAATTGGAAAGTTTATGAAGTAAACAGGATTCCTCTATTAAAAATGCTGATAACTGATCAAAATAAAAACGTTATTCCCATTAGTAATCAGTAATGCAAATAAACACGATAATAAGATTTCAATTTTCATTAATCAGATTATAAAACTGGAAATGAAAATACAATAAATTACAATAGCAAAAATAGTCTCATAAATTGGTACCTTCATATAAGGTTGATAGAAGTATAAATTGGTACATCTCTTTTGGCTGCTACAGCTTTTGAGGCTGACAAGTTGACAGTAATTTGTCAAAAATGAAAATGTACATACTTAGGTCTATCCTATAAAACTGCTCATAAATATACATAAATGTAAAATTCTAAGAACTTCATCACACTATTATTTGTAACAGCAAAAAACCCTAGAAAAATACTAAATACCTATCAGTAGAAAAATGAGTAGGAAATTATGGGGTATGAATATTTTGAATAGTATGAAAGTCTTAAAACTATGAAATAGTCTTACATGAACAGAAGCATGTAACTTACTTGTGGTATATGAATAGTTCTATTGAAAGTAGAATTCTCTGTGTCTCTGTCTGTCTGTCTCTCTAAAATAGGCATCATTCCAATATAATCATTCCATCAGTAACCATCACTCTGTGTGTGTGTGCGTGTGTGTGTGTGTGTGTGTCTGTGCGTGCTTGTGTATGCATGGAGAAAGAGCAGAAGGATAGGCATTGGCTGTAGACAGTGGTTAGACCTGTGAAAGCATACAAGTGTGCAGAAAGAAGGGCTTGCTAGAGTTGTGTGATAATTTTTTATAATTTTTCTATTATTAGTGAGGGTAAAGTGTTACAAGCATCAGAAGAAATATGTAGATCATTCTTGAAAGAATTTTAAAAAGTGATCATTCTGAAACCTGTCAATGAAACAAAGAGCACATTTTGCTTTTTTTTTTTTTTTAAATTTCACATTGTCTACAAGCATATATAATTTCCAATCATTCATCTTGATGCCACTTCCCTTTCCTACTCTGCTGCCCCTGCTGGGATTCATGTGCCATGGGAAATGCTAACCAAGCAGATCCACAGAAGACCTTTATATTTGTCTCAATGGAGATACAGCTCACACTTTGTGATTTATTTCTTACAATCAAGGCATCACTAAGATTTTATTGGTAGATACTTATTTTCTGAAATGTATCACTTTGATCTAACAATTTAAGGACCTAAGTTCATGCAAGATGAGTCTCATTCCTCTAGTGGTCATTTACCAGAGGATGGTTCACTTTTGCTTTGGATATTTCAATTTAATTTACTGTCTTCTATTTTGGATTTGTTTGTTGCTGTTGTTGCAAATGGTTAGCCCATTTATCATAAGCCAATGTATAGTCATCAGAAAGCTGGCTGTTTAGCCCCTAGATTCCTCTTTGGCTTTGCAGGGTACAGCATGAGCTGCTTCTATACAATCTGAAGTGCTGCACTCAGGAAGAGCAGGGCTGGAGACAGACATTTTTTGACAGTTAACACTTAGTTTATTATAAACAGAGGCAGCATTGCACTGTTATTTTGTTTACCAAGTTTACCAAGGATTTTTCCATGAACTTTAGTTGAAATGATCATATTAAACATATTTTGCATCAGTAATTTTAACATATTAGGCTTGATAATTTTTTTATTCTCTAGAAAACATCCTCCCAAGTTTTGAGTTTCAGTGTTTGCAAACTACTTTCAAGTTGAGGTGTTTTTTCTTGTTTTTATTGCCTTAAATTATTTTTGTTTGCTAACTGTCATGCCCTTGTTAAAATACAATAATTCTTAAAAATTCATTTTCCAGTTTCTAAATATATTAATTTTTAGTTTGAGCATACCTTGAATGAAGATTTTGAATTTAATATTTGGAATATTTCAGGCTTTTGATGAAGGGAAGCTAAGTTCTTTATTGTAACTTTAATGCATTGTTTAATGTTTGTTGCAAATCCTGATTTTTTTTCTCTACAAAATAAAGAAGAATCATCATTTAGCATTTAAACCATTTCTCAATTTACTTCAATTTCTCCCTTGAAACATGAACCTCTTTATGCTACAAAATATTTGTGAAGGAAATTTTTTCTTTAATTAGCATAAGAAATATCCAAACTTTCAATGTAGCATTTTTAAATCAAAATTATTCCTTGCATAATGATCTATTTTTTCATGTTGCTTCACACAAAGCAAATGCAAAAACTTGCTAGTTTTTCAACCTCACATATTTAAAACCAGCTTTAGAAGTACTGAGTTATATAAAGGAATAGGTAAGTGGATGGCAAATGAAAATATTATGAAAAACTAATTTTACCTGTAAAAATTTGGAAGAAATTTCCATATAGGATACTGCATTGCATAAGTTATCCTATAATTGAAATAAAAGGAAGATTTTGTTCTACTTTTGGAGTTAGCCTATAAATTAAGAGAAGCAGAACACAATAAATAAGCACCATATGGAGAGAGAGAGGAAGAAAGAGAGAGAGACAGAAACTCAGAGAGAGGAAGAGAGACAGACACACACAGTCAGACATATATAAAGAGAGACAGAGAGACAAAGAGATGCACAGAGACCCAGAGAGAGAAGGAGGAAGGGAGAGGGGGAGGGCTTCAGTTTTTCTCATTCCTCTGGAAAGTCGGGAGTATGGCAGAAAGCCTTACTGATTTACGTTGCTCTGAATGCCGAAATGCAGTGATACAGGGGAATGAAACTTCTAACCCACTATGTCTGGTATGAGTTCATGTTCTCTAATATCGAAGAATGAATTTTAGGAACAACGGAGGTTAACAGCAGAATATATTTATTGGGAGAAAGAAAGAAAGCTTCTGTCAGAGGCACAGAAGGGGTCCCGAGTGGGTTGCCAGAGACTCTGTCTTTTTAGGGACTTTTTATAGAGTAGACAGGTCCAAGGTGGGGAAGAATGGGAATTCCTAAGGTGGGCATAAAGTGGGACAGAACTATGGTTAACCAATAAGGTTAATTGCTCTGGTAAAATTGATTAAGACAAATGGGGAAGCGAGTCACGTAGCCAGTGTGCATGTTTAAGGAGCAGCGACTCTTTCCCTAGGGGGTTGAGGCAGGTGACTCCTGGCTTCCTCAGGGAGCTACAGAATCATTTAGAATATCAGTCCTCAGGAAGTGGATGCATTTGTTTGATCTGTTGTCCCGGGTCCGGCCCACAGCAGGAGGTGTTTCTCTCCTTTACAGTTACAAGATATCTAAGTTTTTGCATTGGCTCCTTGGAGGACCTGGCCCTGTCTGATTGCCTATAATAATTCTAACTATTTCAGCTTCCTGTAACAGCAGGATGAAAGAGGGTGACCTCTGTCCTGCAGAAACGGGAATATCAGTGAGGATCTGTGACTAGGCTGGACCCTCGGCACTGCACACAAGGTGATGGACTTTGAGCTGTTGGCAATGATTCTAGAAAGACATCATGCAAACAGGGTTTTAGACAAGGCAAGCTTTAAATAACAAATAGCTATAAGATTTTGGTCAGGGTTCTTTTATTTGAATGTGATTTATAATTTAGTGAACAGATAAAGAACTTTAGCACTTAAATTTTGATATGATAAAAGAGACGTTAATTCACAGGATGCTGGCTTATTACAGATTATTGAAATATACATAGATATCCAATTATTTATCTATTTTCTATCCATATATCAAATTTGCCTATTATTCCCTACCACAACTTAATTGAAAAGCATGTAAAATGTACATTGTAATTTACTATGTAAAGTCAGAAAGCAATTTTTAACTGTATTACAATGAATTGTGTCTAGTAGTTAAATTTCATTTATCTCAAGATTTTATTAACTCTATGATTAAAATTTACCTCACCCTAGTCGACACATACGATTAATATCCGTATGTACAGAGTTCACCAAAAACTGTATACGCACTTCAGTAGTTCACTGTATCAATAAATGAGTAGAAGCTAATGCTTACCACTTTGAGCACCTCTTGTAATTGTAGAGGTCAATGGTAAATTGCAGTAATCTCATGCTGTCTCAATAAATTCAGTATTAAAGTATTTATACAAGTTTTCCAGATTTATACCTTTTTTGGGGATTCTGTATTATTAAAAACAATGAGGAGAATTGGTAGATTCTGCCAACCTGGGGCTTAGCTATCTGTCACATGAAATCTGCCCAACTTTTCACGGGCCAGAGAAACAATTTATCTCTCCAAAAGTAACTTCTGTGTTGTTCTTCTAGTTCCAGAAAAAAAACCTCACGCTCCCTTTTTGCACGTGGGCAGAGCCCTTTTTAATCCCAAGACTCCACACTCACCCAAGCGCCCCACCCCCAGTCCAAGTTCATAAAAGCCATTCATCAGCTTCCCTTTTTGAGGAAACTTGCACTTTTCTGCAGTCATCCCCTGCCGGCAATAAAGGTCTCTTTACATCTCTCTCCCTGTCTCTTTATCTCTCAATTGCGCCAAAAAAAAAACCTAACAAAAATAAATTTACACACTAGAATGAAATTTTTAATTCAAAACATTTCAAAATTTTAGGTGTGTATGCAAAACAAATATTAAATATGGGTCCTATATTTGGAGAGCCAATGATTTTAATCTACTTCTTTTCTTAAAATTTTCAAGGAGGACCAACTACATGGAAACCATTAGAGATCTAAATCTTTCTCAACCGAGGTTTTAGGGAAATGTATTGGGTAAAATGACTGCTTTATTACTTTATTACTTTGAGTTTATTTGGTTTGTATTCTAGATTTACAATTTACTTAGCCCAAATGATACTTCAAACTACAGAAAGAGCCTTTCATGCTTAATTGCTCATGGTCTGCTTGTGGAGTCTGCAGTCCATTATCCACAGGATGTCAAGACCAACATCTTGGAACTCTCTTTGGTACATCGTCACACTGCATATTTGTCTGTTTCTGCTGTCCTCCTCCCTTTATTTTATAAGGACACTTGTGATAGCATTTACAGTTTATCTATCTTCATCTCCTTATCCTCCATAACTCATCTTAATTACATTTGCAGACTTCACTGCAGTGAAGGGAGTACAGACTTAGAGAATTAAGACTTGATCTCTTTTGGATACACCATTTCTCCCACTGCATCTGGCTTAGGCCCCCAACTCCAACCTCACTTTCTTAAAGTACTTTCTTTCATCATCATGGCTGCTTAGGATATCTTTCAGTAACTTTGTATGTGCTAGTTTTGTCTCATTACAATGACCTTGTTGATATTTGACCTTTCATTTTATTTTGGCTAAGATCTCCTCTCCCCTGAGATACATGCTAAATGTCACCTTCTGGTAGATGATACTGTCTCATCTCTCACACTTTATAGGTTCATGTGATGATCCTTCTTAGAGTCCTGTTGTTTGCATGTATATTCTTTGTAATGCCATTGAGATATTTGTATTTTTTATAATCTAATTATTTCTGTGTTCTCTATGACACTATGTGCTTCTTCAGGACTCAAAAGATATCTGTTTTCCTCACCAATGTAAGTCTAGCATCACTCCAGAAACTCAATAGACATTGTAATGCAGAGGTAATTTTTATAATTATGTATTCAGCTAATACAGATGAAGGCTATGACATGCCAAAGTTCTGAAAATTATACTTTGTTTCATTTTTCAAGGGTCTATAATTTAACATTTAGACAATAAAAATGCTTCTATTAATGCTTTAAAAATTTCAAATGGCATATTTTCACATATTATTTGGAGTGCAAATGTATTTAAAATATGTACATTTAAAGTAATATGTTAAACAATCAAATCTCTGGGTGTTGGGAAGTTTCTTTTCCCTAAATTTTGAAACTTACATTTTTCATCAAAATAAATAAATAAATAAATAAATAAATCAGTTTGATTTCATGTTATTTCTAATTGTAAAGATGAGTAAAGTATGATGATACTTTCCATTACAGTAATGAAGATAGAGTATTTGTAATTAAGTGATATTTACTGCCAATCAATGAAATGACACCAAATGTATTTTCTTTCTTTCTAGCCTTTAATGTTAACAACTCGGACATTTTTATACTCCATATAAAACCTTTGATCGAAAATTAAACTTATAGTAAATTGTTCCTAAAAATAGAAGTAGTAAGTTCTCCCTCAACACTCTTTTAGTATCTGTGCACCTTCTATTTTATGTCTTTCACTGATAACAGGTTTATATCAAATAATAATTGACTGGAAGAAATCCTTTAAACAGTGTTATAGTCAGGGGTCACGGAGAAAAAGACCACAATCAGGACACAGAATTCATAATATTATTTATGATGGTTACCCAGTTGTTAAACACAAGAAAGTGCAGGAAATCTGTCCACAACACCAAAGTCTATACTGGAAAGGCCCATAGACCAGCAGTGGAAGCTAGGAAGTCTATGCCAGCAGGGTGAAGGATCTGTGCTAGTAGGTTGAGGGTTCTACAGTGGAGCCAAGAAGCAACGCTCAAATAAGAACCAAGGCTCCTGGAAAGTACCACAGCCATCCTCAGTGACAGGGAGGTCCCGCACTCCTCCGACATGGGAACAGTCAAGTACATGCCAGGAAGACAGCATGACAACTTCTCCTGGAGTTTGAACAGCAACCAT
>RJWT010015545.1:0-20371 GCA_004365215.1 Cuniculus paca | reverse complement strand
GAGAGAGAGAGAGATATTTGTCCAATAGTTACCTTACTGTGCTAAAGAAGAATCAAGGGGTCTTCCACTCATCTGTACTGTTCTTGGAGCTCTTCATTGAATTTTTCCCCCGTTTGTACAAACCTAAATTTTAAATGTATCACTGTGGGTGTTACTTGGAGAATTATGTGTAGGCTAAATGCTACAGATTGAGAGACTTGGTAAACTGGACTTTCTAGTGGAAAAAACAAGAACCTACAGGAAAGGCCAAAGGGAATAGGTAGAGGCGTACCAAGCAGAGCACTAGATTGTGTGGTGTTATGATTGTCAAAAAATGTCAACAAAAAATGAAAAAGTAATTCAAGAATTCAATTTCTGATACAGGTCCAGTCAGAACTCTTAATTAGGAAATCAATAAAGTCTTTAATAAGAGCTGCCTCATTTGAGCAGTAAGGCAGAAGTGAGTGTCACAGTTTATAGAGAAAATGAGGGATGAGGAAAAGCTGCTGACAGAGGGAACATTTTGAGATTCTTGTGTAAGAAGAGGGAGAACTACTGGGTGACACAAAATGGATCGCTTAGCAAAGGTATGGATACAGGGCAGGTGAAGTAACCACTGAGAGGGAAAAGCTAAAGACAGAAAAAAGAAAGTGATGTCTACAATGGCAGTGTCCCAGGGAAGCCCTGGGAAGATGGGATCTTGAAAGGTAGAAGAATTGGAAGAGCAACCAAGTAGGCAGAAATGGGAGTAAGGAGCCATATGTCCATATCATCAATGAGAAAGAAAGATTTTGAGTTGAATAGAAAGAACCTTAAGGCCTCAATTTCTTAATGAAGAAGGATCACAAATAGGAAGAGTTACCTGACATCAAAAGACAAGTTTACTTTGTGCTATTTGCCACTAAAAGGACAAAATATGAATCCAGCACAATACTTTTTTTTTGTTAACAAGTTCAAAGAGCAACTGGGAGATCATTAGCCTGTTTCCACTAACACAAAATCACTTCATGCTAAGGGTCTGAATTTGCAACTCTTCATCCTTAAAGAAACGTACTCACCAAATTCAGTGCAAACATGTGCTCTTCATCCTGGCTCTTTGTGCATGCCCAGAACATCTGTGCAGTCACTTCCTATATTAAAGCTTGATGTGCTGTCTGCAAGTCTTGTGACAAAGGAGACTATCAGTTTCCCTCTGGAGGACACTATGAGAGAGAACAGCTTGTGCTTGTTTAATTATGATTGATTTTCTTGAAACCAGCAGTTATCTGCAAGTCTTAATTTTTTTTAATCCCTTGAGATGACAAAACACTCCATTTGCTAAGTCTTATGAAAAGAGCACTCTTTAATGTCCATGCTTAATGAAAATCACTCCTTGTTTAATTTTGTGTTTAGAATCTAGCATTTTCCTCATCAGAAAAATTCAATGAATGATATTCTACTCATAAAGATGAGAAGCCACAGTATTATTAAAATCTAAAGTTTCTCAAACCAGCAGACCCATATTTTATGTTGCACTGATTCTCTGGATCTTTATTTTAAAAATTATTATAAACTTAGAATTACTCCAATCCATCTTAGTACCTCCACTCAGAGGACACTATGGGTCTATGGAGTATGGTTGCATGTAGATCTAGATGAAATGGACTTTTTCCACGGATGCACCAACCAAACTTTTCATTCTCTGTATTCCAGCACTGTAAATTATGACTGTTATAATAAATCCTACTAACGCTCACTTCACAATGGCAATTGGTTGAACGTTGGGATGGGAGTCAATGAATAGGCAGAAGATTATTAGGTTATTGAATTTGAATCTTTCACTGCTAAGAAGTCTAGTAATAAGCAATGGTTGCATATAATTTTCCTAACCCAAGGTCAGAAATTTGGGCAGATGTGTGTAGATTCACTAGAGAACTTGCTTTTCCTGTGGTCTAGGTAGTGTCCTAAGGGGTCTGCATATACTACCACATTTAATCCTCACAAAAGCCCTGTGGTCTGACCTAGTTACTATTTATATTTTAAAGAAGAATAAACTAAGGAGGCTTGGAAACTTTTCCAAGTATCTGTAACTAATGTCAAAGATAACCCAGGAAGTCAGATGATGAGGTAAATCAAGAAAGAGCCAAGCATAATACTCAAGTTCCTAACTGGCAGTCCAGTGCCACCGCTGCAGGGAACACCAGTAAGTGAAAATGAATACTTAGTCCCTTGACAGACTTACAAATCTTAAGTCTCCAAAGAACATTTGTGGTATTGACTGATAACTGAAATATTCAATACTGAGGATGCACTATCTTTCTTTTCTACAGACCGGATACCCCAAGTCTGAAAACTATTTACCATGGACAGTTGGTATGAAACTGAATGATTGTGCCCAACACCGCACTATCCCAGATTCCTCACTGGGAAATACCATGCCCAGCCTGCCAACAAATATAAATGCTCACCCCTCTTAGGTTTTCATTTGCAAAGTACTTCCAATCTCTTTGGGATGTCTCCATGTGTAACCCAAGGAACACTTGTGCTGGTCACTTTGGCTGTAGCTGTGGTAACTTCCCTCTGAGAACTCCTAAGTGTGTCTCACTCCCCAAGCTGCATTCCCTCTGCCAAGACCTGGGCTGCTTTGGTGTGATCTCAGGGTTGATGATATGCTTGCTGATCTTCTCAGGGGCTGGTCATCTCCATGGCACTAATCTTTAGATGTCCACACCTCTTTCTATCTGTTGCCTCAGTCTCTCTCTCCAGCCAATGAGAACTTCATAGCAGAGCTAGTTGAGCCCTTAGTAAATCTGCTTTATCTCACCTCTTTTCTTCTTCATAGGTCCTGGGAAGTGACACATAAGGCACAACAGGTGTGTTGTTCTTTTCTGTCCCAACAACAGCATAGGAATTCTTTCCCATTGAAATGAATTTTAAAGTGATTTTTTTTCTCATGCTTCCCATAACTCATGCTTGTGTTATGGATGAATTTGAGACTCATATTATTTAATAATATTTCAGGTAAAAATAATAAATATGAAACCTTTCAAAAAGCAACAAAAAAGCTGGTTTGTTTGCTCATGTCTGATATCTAACTTCAAGAAGACACTTGAATTTAAAAAGATCTAGAATTCCACCACTTTGTTTTCCTTTGTCAGACTTGGTTCTATTCCTGGTTTCATAGGTGTGACCTCTCCTAGCAATTCTAGACTCTCTTGTGGCTGTGGCAGTTATAAGCTGGTTTTCCCGATACCAGAAGAATCTCATTTCCATTATTTCAAATACAACTCGTCAGTTTTTTTTTGTTATGGTTGCACTTCTTAAAAGTACTTAGTCATAACCAAGATGTGTAGTCATGGAAATGATTATTCTTACAGTTTAAATCCCAACTTAGGAACAAGTTTCATTCCATGGGAATGTTTGTAAGTCAGATTGATTCGTAAGTCTAACGAAGTGAGTCTTACACATTTTTGACACAAATGTACAATATATATTGCTTTGTGCTTCCTAGTGTCCCCTCCATATCACCACTGCTTTTCCTGGGCTCTGATTGAGCACTGAACTCCACATCATTCGCTATAACACTGTACAGTCAATACCCAGTAGCACAACTGTGATATGTGAGCTACTTCTGTGATTTATTTGCATGAATGTTGGTAATGCAAGGTTTATTTGTGGAAGTTTGCAATTCGGGGACTTACCGTATTTGATTTAAGACAAACAAAATCCACTCCTAAAACTACAAATCTGAGGTCCTGAGTTGAAGGTGGGGGTCATTCTCTCAAAATAACCTAGGATACTCCTACCAAGGGTTGTGAGAAAAGAAAAATGGTAGACAACAAATTGTCATGTACAGAGTTGCCATCATCCTTAGGCATAAACGTAAACATTCAATTCCACTCCTAAGAGAATGTGTTGCCTAAATTATCACCTCATACAGTCTTAGCTTCAGCCCACCTTCTACTCTTTGTTGCAATTCTAGTTTAAAAATTTAAGCATGAGGCATGTCTCATTTACAGTCATCCTTGACATCGACATCTAAATGATTCAATCTGAGATCAGTGAAGTTCTTACAGCTCTAGTATTGATACCATTCTTTACTGTCATTATTAAGTACTTATGTGAATTTATTCCTACTGGTGATATCTTTCAACTTTTGTAATCAGTGCAGGCACATCTGACTTGGAAATAAATGAGGAAAGAAACAAAGTTCAGAAACTCATTTGTGCATGCATTTTGTGGCTGTCAGTGCTTCAGGGCCAAACTAATATGACCAACGACACAAGGGATTAAACCAGAAAATTAAAATAAAGACTCATAATCATCCCTCCAACTCTCATTCTGTACTTCATAAATTACCTTGCTCAAGAAACACCTGTCCTAACTAAAGTGAAACATTATTTTCCTCTGAATATTTTATTAGTTTCTTATCAAAATTCTAGATTAAATCTCAGGAACCAAATACTTTTATGGTAGTTGCATGTTATGATTTATATCTGGATGTTCCCCCCAAGACTTCATATGCCCAGAAGCAGAGTCTTGTAGAAGGGGATTGGATTTGGGGAGCTCTACAACTGGCTTGATGTTAGAATATGGGGCCTGGTTGGAGGTGTGTCCCTGGGAGTATGACCTTGAGTAGTGTATCTCCTGTCCTGGTTTCATCCTTCACTCTGTACCTCCTGGGCATCATGAGGTGAACAGCTTTTTCCTTCCTCATGCTCCTTGCCATGCCATCCTGCCTCGGAGCCATCTGCCTGGGGACTGAAATTTGAATTAAAAAAAAACCTCTCCTCCTTTAAATTGCAGGTGTTGGGTATTGTGTCTCAGTGACAAGAAAGTGACTGATAACACTGTGCATGGTTGCTGAATGTGATATTTGATCACTTTAACCTGCTCATTTTTCATCTATAATCATCACCTTCAGTTCATGAAGGAAATCTCACCTATGGGTAAATTGGTATAGAAGTATTCTTTTTTTTTTTTGTGGCACCGGGGATTGAACTCACGACCTTGCGCTTGCCAGACAGGTGCTTAGACCGCTGAGCTAGATCCCCAGCCCTGTTTTTGAAACAGGGTCTCACTATGCCATTCAGGCTGGCCTTGAGCTCACTTTGTAGCCCAAGCTGGTCTCGAACTCACAACGATCCGCCTATCTCAGCCTCCCGAGTGCTGGGATTACAGGCGTGAGCCACCATGCCCGGCTTATAGAAGTATTCTTAAACTACCAAGAAATGTCTTCAGGTAGTGTACCCAAATAAATTGATATCAAAGAAGCTACATATTTCCTACTCAATTTGTCAAAAAAGCACACCATACAATGCCTTTAATTCTATTCATATAAATCTCACTCAACACCTGAAATCTTGGCCAATTACAAGGAAGGTAAAGTGGTGTTACACAAAGAAAGTACTTTTCTACTGAAGGAACCTAAATCTTCTGAATACTAGATCTGCATTTTATGTGCTAAGGTAGGAAAGTTCATCAGTTTTCCTTAGTCCAATTTTTTTTTCTATTTCAAAGTACTGATACTTTAAACACACTTGTTAAAGTGATTATAAATGTTAGATAAGGTCATGAATAAAACATGCCTCACAAATGCCACAGGAGTGTTGATTTCCCTATAGTCTCTTCAGATACATACTGATGTTCTCAATACCAATAGTGATAGGTCATGCTATTTGTGTGCTCACTTGATTCGATATGAAGTGTTTTACTAGTAAAAATAGGTCCTTCTAGACTCCCAGTACTCTTGTGCCCTTGGGACGGAAGCCCCCTAACCCCCCTTGCTTGGAAATTTGTGTCTTTCTCTTTTATTCCTCGTTCTTCCTAGGTTAGTTTGCAGGCTACCTCCTAGGGCTACACAAATAGATTTTACCAACTCTTACCCCACAAAAAATTAACTGTGAGTTGATGGGTATGTTAATTGGCTTCACCATGCTGTTTTACTATATATTATACCGCATAATATTATGTTGTATACCTCAAATATGCGTGATAAAATTTCCATTAAAATAATAAAAACTTTAAATGACAAAAAATGAAAGAACATTACTAAAGAGCTACACCTGTAATCCACAAAAGTGGCTCTTAGTGACATTAGTCCCTAGTGGTACACTAATGGAATTTCACAGTTCAGAGACAATTTTTCATTTTCTTCAAATCAAATTGAATGAGATATAAGTAGGCTCTTTCTATCAATCTAAATACGAACATGACTCTCTTCAATAAAAAGGTTTTCACATTCTCCCTCCTCCATAATCTTCACTTTGCATATCACGATGTCCCTATCTCAGCCCCCTTTCCCCAGGGAGTGTCTTCTTCAACACCACTCAGCTGCAACTAGAAAATCCCTGGCCGGTAATGACCCAATTCCCTAATACACCATGAAATTCTCACCTGGTGTCTCTTCCGTAAGATTCACAAACATTTCCTCATTGAAGCAAACATTTATATGATCATTGTCATTTTTCAGATAAGAGCAGGATTTACTTTAGATGTTAGAGCACATTTATCTTGCATTTCTCTGTAATCAGAGAATAGAGCATTCATTCTGAACAACACCCTAGGAGAGGGGCTGGCCATTAAGCAATATCACCCCCTCCTCAAAAGATTAACACATCTAATTATTGTGATCCCATACAGGCTGGCTGTGTGGGGAGGAGACAGAGGAGAAGCCCTGTGCCTCTTGGGTGCTCATCTTCTGTCTTTATGGTAGTTGTGGCTATATATACATGGATGGTGGCAGTGGGAAGTTGTTGCACCTGTTCGCAGTGTCTGCTCTCAGTCCTGGTGTTTCCCTGGGCCTGCGGGTACAGGCCACCACCAATGCCAGCAGTAGTGTGGTCCCTCACTTGGCACTGTGGAAAGAGGTGGCAGGAATGGTGATGCCCCTTATGCAGCACGCACTCTCAGCTTCAGTGGTAGTACAGCCCACCTGCACTTGTCCTTGGGGTGGGATGAAACAGCAGTGGGAACTATGCGAGTGCCCACTCTCAATCTCAGCAGTGGCATGAACCCATAACAGCTGGCCACATCCTCAGTCCCAGAGAAGAAGTACCCTTGACTCTCAGTTTTGGATGGTAGCACCCTCCATGCCAATCAGTGTTGAAGTGCTTGTGTCCTGTAGTACAGGATATTGAGTTCTGGGCTCACAGTTGTTCTACTGAGTCCGTTTGAGTTCATATGGCTGCAGCCTCTGTGCTAATGGAGTGAATGTGTGTGGAATTCCAGGGCTGGAGATGTGCAGAGGTTTCTGAATGCTAGTGCACAGTGAATTTGGACAATAACTCCCTTCCCCAGACAGCACCCAAGCACAGCAGCTGGACTCTGGGGTGTGGCAGGGAGGTACCCTAAGATCTTCCTCTAAAGTAAAACTAGTGTGCAGGCTTCAGCTTGTTCCCAAAACTGGACTGCAAGGCTGTCCTCACAGTCAACCCTTATGTCCCAGTGGAGTTTCTAGGGCTCTCCTGTTCATCCTTTACCCTGAACAACAGTCCCCATTTGGCTGAGGCCAGAGTTGTACTTGCCTGGATGCTTTGTTCTTTCTGTGTTGCCATATCTTAGAAACTTTCAGTGTCTCCCTTGCTGAGTTTCGTGTTCTCTCATCATCATTCACCATGAATTATAGCTATACACGTATTTCTTTGGTGCTTTGTGAAGGAAAGATGAATGTTGAGCACCTCTACCTGGCATCTTTGGAATCCTTCAGTTTTTCAATTTATGATTTGTACATATGTTTGTATATGTGTACACCCATAAGAAGTAATGTTTACTCCATGATTTCTAGCTATGGATTTCCCCAGGTACTCTGTTTTAGGTTGGCTTAATTGCATTCACATTTTGATAATGTGGGCATCCACTGAGTGTGGGGCAGTCCAGGAGCAGCACTGGGCATGCAAGGCATTTAGAACCTAAGATGAGTCATGAGAGCGGATCATGCCTTTCAAAGAGTCTTCAATGAGACCTTTGTTCTAGGGCTAGGAGCATGGCTCAGTGTAGAACAATTGCCTGGCATGTGTGGGTTCAATCCCCACCACACACACACACACACCACCACCACCACCACCACCACCACCACCACAACCTTCCTATAGCTGAATTTCATCTGAGTTTTTATTTTGCAAATTTCCTAAACACTATAAACATTGAACATTAACTCAAATGTCATTCAGCACACTAGCTTTTTCTGAGTTGAGATTCTTTTGAGAATAGTACTCATCTATGAGATAGGGTATCCTACTAGGTATTCATAGTAGTTAAATCTAAATTTCATTGCATTTAATGAAGTTAATATAAGAGAAATATTATTATCTTTTTCTTTTCTAGTTTTTAAAGTATCTTTTGTGCATGTGTGGTAGGGTTTTTGAATATTTTTGTTATAAAAGTCTGCTTAGCTTGATATTTTTCCCAGGGAAGCTATTCTAAAATCTCCCCTCCTTCAGTGAGGGCCCAGGAGACCTTGTTTGGCAGACAATGGAGGAGCAGTTGAGGTCTTAATTCTAATCACTTAACTTCATGGGAACTTAAGATAATGAACTATGAGGTGGTTTTTATGGGGAATAATAACAAATGGGTAGAAATTATAAGGTGCTATCTGCTTTATTGGTGTTTCCTTGTTAATTATATTTATCACTCTGAAATCCTATTACAGCAACACATGTATGGACTAAATTCACTCCATTAATTTGCACATATTTTAGGAACTACACTTATTAAGGAAAAAAAAAAAAGCCAAGACATGCTAGTGGAGTTTCAATGGCTGGGCTTGAGAGATAGCAACAATTCTTTAATTGGAATTATTCCTGGAGTTTGAAAGTGATGTCTATTTGGCAAGTCTTTTCTGCATTTCTGTATCTCCTTACATACATTTCCGTATCTGTCTACACTGATAGAGACTACTTTAGTGTAGTAAAAAGTAAAGTAATTTAAATATCACTTTTCGTGTATGGTCATTTTATCATAACTAATTTTCAATGCTAAAATAACCAAGGATAATAAAAATGTAAAACTAACTTTAGTACCATAAAATATAGTAAGTATTGAAACAAATTAAAAAGAGTGTGGAAAAAACCCCTTGATTTTTATTCTGTTTTCCATTGGAAATTTATATTTTAGCATTATAACTATTTATACACATTCCTATTTTCTCCAGTAGACTTTGAAATCTCTGTGCAAGAATATAAGCTCGGTTTATGTTTTATACAGAGATTGAACTTGAACATAAAAGCAACTACTTAAAGTCCTTGTGAGTAAGTGGAAACAGTCAGATGGCTGGTGGGAGTTTATGCCTTCTCTGGGGAGAAAATTGGGGACCAACTGAAGTACATGTCTATAGCCTCACTTTCTAGCCTTGGCAAAGCAGAAACTTTGTGGTAGCAGATCTTTGGGACACATGTGGAACCTGAAATTTTCCTGTCCTGGAAAGCAAAAAGTGTTGCCATGAAATCAATGCCATTTGAGAGCATGAGGTAATTCTGTAGGAGAAAGAGCGTCAGAAAGTCATTGCTGAACTATCTTTTCAAACTTGTGTCTTCTAGCGATGCCTGGCAAAACAAAGGAAATAATACTCACTGGAGAAAAATAAAAGAATCCAGATCTCTCACAACATAAACTTGACCACATCAGAATAGTATTCAAAATCACTTGGTAGATAAGGAACAAAGGAAATGAAACAGTAGCATAATAAGAAAGACACTTATATACGACCATCGGATGAACTGGGTGTTGGAAGTAGTAGGACTCCAGATAGGCTATTATAACTATTCTCAAAGAAGAAACATAAAACATGTTCTCAGTGTATGGAAACTAAGCAAATGAATGAATACTCTCTGAAAAGGAACAGAAACAATAAAAAGGCTGCATTGAAATCCTCAGAATAAGCAGTAAGTTTTTGAAATGAAATATTTACTGGATAGGCTTCAATGCAGAACGTCTAAGTGATCTTGCAGATGGATAAAGAGAATAGAGGTGCATAAATTGTTAAATAAAGATATGAGTCAAATACATGTGTGACAGAGGTATTCCCTCGAAGGGAAAGAGAGATAATATAACAGAAAAGTATTTGAAGATATAATGACTGAAAAATTGCCAACTTTGATGAGACAGTACTTTGATCTTGTATGCTGTCAAACTCATGAGTAACACCGAACAGAACAATCATCATGAAACCCAAGTCAAGGAATATTATAGTCAAGCTGTTAACAACCATTACTAAAGAACACATCTTGAAAGCAATGAGAGGAAGATAGCATATTAGATAAAAGGAAATGACAACTCTGTGATGGTCTTTTTTCCTCATCAGAAGTCATGGAGGTCAGAAAAGGAAGGAACATCAGCTTTTAGGATGCTGAAAGAAAATTTGAACATTAATATAGAATTCTGTACTTCCTTAAATATTATGCAACAATGAAGACAAAAGGAAGAAATTTCAAATTAAAGGAAATTAAAAAGAATTCTACCAGTAGACTGGAAATATTAAACCAAGATTCTCAGGGTGAAAGTGAGTCATAGAGGGTAAAATCTGTGTTTTCAGAAACTATGAAGTATCTCAGAAATAATAAATATCTGTGTAAATGAAAAGGAGAAATTTAGATCTTTTCCCCACAACTTTTTAATAAACTGTATACTGTTTTACAACTAAAATCTTAGCACTTGCCCAAAGATGTATATTATATATGTATGTATTATGTGTAACAGTTTAGCATTGAGACAGGTGACACATTTTCAAGACTCGTTTGCATTTTCTTTTATTTTAATATTACTCACTGTGAGTTCTCACCTTTTTAGACGTGCTAATAATTCTTTGGATTTTGCAAAATCATTTCAGAATTATGCCCACTTCTTTTTCTTTATGATGGCACTGTACCACTTTGTCTGTCCCTTGGCTTCTGGATTTTCCAGAGCTAATCCCACCTTCCCTTTATGATCTCCATCTTCATGCTTGAGCTGCATGTGTTCACCCCACTCACCACACCCTGTGTCTCTTTTTGCTGGAGCCCTTGTCTCTATGCTCTGGAAGTCTTGGCAGACATGTACACAGTGGGCCACCTACATCCTCGGTTTTTTCAGCTAAACATTTAATCAACTGAAGAGCAAAACTATTTTTAAAATTTGTGTTTGTACCAAGCATTCACAGACCTTTTCTTGTCACTATTTGCTAGCCATTAGAGTATAACAGCTGTTTACATAGCATTTACATTGCATTAGATACTATGAACAATCTAAAGATTATCTAAGGTGCATGGAAGGGTATGGATAAGTCAATAAAAAGGTGTTATGCCATTTTATAGAAGGGGCTTGAGTGGACTCTGGTATCTGATGGGGGCCTGGAGCCAACCTTTCATGTGTATGTGAATTATTCTATTAGGTTCCATTTTCTAGAGTCCAAAGACAGCCCAAAAACTTCCTTGCTGCTTTGCTTTGCCCTTAGGAAATCATAATTTTCATACTGGCTTGGCATTTTTTTTAAAGTATTTCGTTCTTACCCAATTGTATATTTGTGGCTTTGCTACAAGTCACTTCCAGTGTGTCCAAAATAGGCAATTTCTTCTGCTTTTAGATGGAATGTAAAATAGTAAAATACACATGGATCATAAATATTTGACTAATTTTCTCAAAGTGTAAATATGTGACATATTACCCTGAATGAATAAACAAATGCATAAGTCAAATAATCATCAAATTTTATTTTATCATCATAAAGTCTACACTACCATCAGATAAGATAGAATAATTGCACTACATTATGACCAGTGTTAGACACTATGTTCACAGCACTTGCTGTCTACTGAAAGAAATAACTCAGTTAGCAACGCTAAAATTGGTGAGCAATGAAGCCGATTAAGATTGTTCAAAACTATACTAGTGATTCATAGAAAGGAGCAATTATTGTGAAAGGAATTGTTAGATTGTTTCATAGAATAAATATGAATGATCATAAGTCCAGAATTTAGGGTAAGATTTAGGGAAAGAGAAAAAACATTCAAAAGAAGAAAAGTATTATGAAGAAATCTGTATAGGTGGACAGAAATTGGCAACTTTGAGGAAAGTAACCTGGCCAGTAATGAACAATGCTGACAGTGTAGACCACAGAGGACTTTAAGGGTAAAATCCCACTTCTGCTGCAGACATGATGGGAAAACCAGGAATCTCTCTGAATTTTAAATATCTTCAAAACAGATAAAAGCACCTTCCTTAAATTATTGCTATGAACTTATTTCTGATCATCAGAATAATGAACTAAATGCGATCCCCTTACATACTGCTATAAACAAACATAAACCTGATTAATAAATGAAATAGTGGCTTATAGGTGTTAGAGAGTGACCTATAGTGAGCTGCAGTCCTAAAAGGAGAGGGAAGGACATGAGGTGAATTTCACCACCACCTAGGATTTCTCTAGGAAAGCAGAACTCAAGCAAAAATTAGAAATCTTGTTTGGAAAGAAAATGGAGGCTAGAGATTATACAGTTAAAGCAACTTGGATTTGGGAATTTGGTTACCAGAGGATAGAAAGTCATAGAGAAAAACAATGAAATCCTGTGCAGAAATTCCTTTTGTATCTTTGGAAAATGCTGGTATTGTACATCATCAGGGTGAGACTATGAGATTCCTGTCAGAGAAGAGCTCCTGGAAGTTGGTCCATGAACAGAGATCTCAATAGAAGCTCAGTGACAGAGTAGTAGCTCCTGCTCACTTACTCAGGAGAAAGCATGATGAAGATCAAGGCCTGAAGGTGACATCTTGGAGATGTCACATTTTAGGAGAAAAGGACACATCATAGAGGTGAAGATAACACCAATTAAGGCCAAACCTTACATGAACCGAACCCACTGTACTGAAATCTAAAGCTAAAGTCTTGTGAGGATCATGGGAACTTACTAGCAATTTGACTGGCTGAATAACTTTTGAAGACAGTAAAATAATTCAGATTCTCAACATATTTCATCTACAATGTCTGCAAGAGTTTTAAGAATCAGGAAAAGTTAACCAATAATCAATAGATGAGCAAGTTAAAAGAACCAGACCAAAGTTGATCCAGATATTGGAGTTAGTAGAGAAGGGCTTAAGAAAACAGGGAGAAATGTGACCAAAAGAAATCAAAAGATGTAGCACTTAGCAAATAATTACACTTTACTATAAATAAATAATGGAAATTCTATAAATGAAAAATGTAATATCTGAAAGAAGGAACTTATTTGAGCAATTTAAATATAGGTTAGATGCAACAGAAAGCAATATAAGTGAACTTGAAATCAGGGATGTAGAAATTAGTTTAGGGTGGAGAATAGTGATTCTGAAGTTTTAGTTAAATTTCAAAATATCTTACATATATGAAAGTGAAAACATATAAAGAGAAGAGAGAGACAAAGGGGCAATGGAGATAATAATAGTTTTTCAAATTGAATGAAAGTTGCCAATCCACAGATTCAAGTCCTCAGATAAAGTAAATTATGCCTGGGCATACTACACTCAAACCACTGAAAACCAAGATAAAGATAATATGCGAAATATAAAGGAAAAAGACATTTTATATTTAGGGGATCAAAAATAAAATTAATAGTTGACTTATGGAAAGAAAATATAAAACCACAAATATAAAATCAGAAGAAAATGACTTTAAAATAATTTCAGTTTTAAATTAAACACTGGACAAAAAACTGAAATCTAGCTTCCCCTAGTATATTAGAAGTCTGCGCACTGTTAAAGTCCATCAATGTAGTTATTGATGGATGATATAATAGGGACAGCCCTACTTGAGCATGGCAATTACTGTGTTGACTGTCTACCAGGCCTATCTTCTAAGCTCAGAGTATAGTTCTCTTGTATAATTTTCCATAGCCTGTGATGCAGGCTTACACGGTCATAGAAGAATATGAACCTTCAGTTTCAGGCAAAAGACTTAAGTGAGCATTGATCTCTAGTTTATCATGGCTCTTATCTGTATGTGTCTGCCTGAAGTATAAAGCCTATTAATTTGGATATGCTCACAATAGACTGTATTTTCTTTAGAAAAATAATTGCAAACACTGGTATTTCTATCCTTTTTTCTGTTTTGTTTTTTAAAATTAAAAAAAATGGTTTCTTTGGCCAAATTATCCTTTGTATGCTTTTTTCCTTTAGAATAAGTTGATAAGAGTCGTTGAACTGCTGTGTAAAGCTAACAGTCTATAGTGTTTAGGAAAATAAAACATAGAAATCGGGAGACATGCATTTAGCCTTTGCTATTTTTACTTTAAATTTGTATATCTGTGGATAAAACAATTATTTTTCTAGTATTTAGCCTTCTTATCTAGGTAATGTCAGTCAGGATAATAGTCTTTCTAAACTATAGAACACTTAAATGCACAAAATATTGATATTATTTTACTATTACTAATATTACTACTATTAATATTATTTTTACAACTAATCATGTATTTCATGTTCTACATTGAGACAATGTTAGCAACATTGAGACAATGTTGTAGGTCTAAGACAGAGTTGAAATTTAAAGTGAAATATTAAATGAAGCAAGACATTGTGTATCTTTAACTTACTATTACTTCGAACCAGTGTAGGATTTTACCATTTCTGGTTGTTTTAAAACACATCACTTTGAGATGCTCTCCAAATTATCTTATACCATAGTGTGCATAATAAATATAATTTGAATAAAATTATATATCATGCTTTTTCTGTTTCGAGTAATGTAATTATTACAAACTTCACAAAGAACAACTTTAATGAAAAAGGAAAGAAAAACTGGTTATGGTTTCTTAATATCTACTTATGTTAGATTAATACAATTAATTCAGTTAATTAATTCTTATGTGTAGGTCTCTAGAATATAAACAAGTCTAAATTGATGTTTCACAAAACTAAGCCTTTCAGGATCTTTCAAGTAGGTTTTTATTTTTTTATTATTATTATTTTTTGTCTTTTTGAGTCAGGGTCTCGCTATGCAGTTCAGGCTGACCTTGGGCTCACTTTGTAGCCCAGGCTGGTCTCGAATTCACAAGGATCCTCCTCCCTCAGCCTCCCAAATACTGGGATTATAGGAGTATGCCACTACTCCTGGCTTCAAGTAGGTTTTTATATAAAAATTACCAAGACTGATGGGGCAAAAGGGAAAAACTAATGCCTAAAAGTGACATAAAACATAACATAAAACATGATTATTCTTTTAAAATTAATCAGTGTGATGCCATGAAATGAAAAAGCCCATTGCCAGCTGGTTGTTAATACCCTCGAAATCCTTTAGGGTAATCGTTGAAATGCAAAAACCAGTCATTCTCATTTTATTGAGTGGAGGAAGCAATAATGCTGATTTTCATAAGGGCATTCAGAATTATTGCTTTTATCCATAACTCCTCTGTCCTATTCAAATGTAACCAACTAAAGTAAATTATTTTTGGTCACACTGATTTATGTCCTAATCGTAGCAATTATGACAGGGCAAGTCCTATTTGACAAGCCTGTCAAGCGCTTCCAGCCTGGCTCTGTTGAGTTACAGCTTTCAAAATATACCCATGCGTACTTCAAATGTCTACCACCAGACCTTGAATGAGGCCAATTTTATAAACATGACAGAAATCATGGGTGCTGGTACTCTTTAAAGTTGTTACCTTAGGATACTTTGTATCAATCCCAACATATATTTTATTTTCTAGGATATTTGTGACTTTTAATTAGGATTATGACATCCTATTATTAAGGATGATAGGGTAGTTATAACATTCCCAGTGCTGGAAAATTCTATTCTTTTTGGATGATTCAATACTTAAAAAATCACAAATATAATTCTATCTATCTGTCACCTATTTATCTATTGTCATCAGCATCACCATTATCACTATCTGTTCACCTATCTATTTATCTTGTCTGGATAGATAATGAAAAAAACCCTTTCATTTATGTTCATTTCTTTTTAACTATTAAAATTTTCATTTTAGGTCTACTTTCGTTTTTTTGTTAGTCTCCTAGTTCACTTAATATGTTGTTTGTTTCTCCTTACTTTTGAAAAAGATGACTTTGTTAGCATTCTTTTTCATTTTTTCTATTGGCTATTTGGCTAAAGTTATTTAAAAATAGTGGTTAGCCCATAGATTATGTGTGCTCATCACATGAACGACTAATTTAATTAGTATTATACCACTTCATGAACAAAGTAAGAATGCCCAAACCATATTTATTGCCAAAGTAGCTTTTATTCTAATGTTGCCATATAATGTATGTCATATACATATTGAATTATATGTATGTATATATATATTTATATATGAAATTTATACTTACATAATTTATCTTGGAGGTTTGCACTCACTTTTTTGCAGTGCATATGTGCTGCTGAAAAATTCCTTGCCTGAAAACAAATTTCTAAATCATTTCTGAAGTATAATTGTGTTGGGTATACAATTACAGGCTGAAGTTTTTTTTTCTACTCTTTTGAAATGTCAGTGCATTATGGTTTTGCTTCAGTTGTTGCTAATGAGAAATTGTTTGCTTTCAAATCTTTCCTGTACAGGTAATATGCCTTGTTTTGCTTATTATCTTTAAGGTTTTGTAACCTTTCCTTGATTTTCAGCAGTGTGGTTGCAGTGTTAATGCCCATAGTTAATTTTGGGTTTCCCTGAGGTTCTTGAATGTGCACCTGAAGAGCTGCATACATTTTGCAGAAATGTCATAATGTCTTCTACTTGTTTCTTGATTCATTCTCTCTCAAATGGCAATTGCATATTTCCTAGACTATTGATATTTTCCAACAGGTATTTAATTCAGAGATCCTATATGCTGTGACTAGTCTGCTCCAAAGTCTATCTGAATGATTCTTAGATTTAAGTAATATGTATTTTTATTTATATCATTTCTGTCCAGTACTTTTTTTCAGAATTTTCTTTTATCTTTTCCCCTCTGTTGCTTCAAAAACTTCCTTATATTTACAATGGTATTTTAAAGGGGCTTTCTGCTACTTTGGACATTCAGATTATTTATTGTTCTTTTTCTATATTTTGTTCTATTACCTGGTTATGGACCTCATATTTCTGCCTCATATTTCTTCTTATTCTGAGGTTTTATGTCAAACATGGTGAGTAAAGTATTCCTAGAGTTGAAATCAGTAATATATTCCTCAGAACCTGCTTGCTGTTTCCACCATCTGCCAGTCCAGGATGCAGGAGCGATGTCTTAGATCAAATTAGGATTGACATGGGGAGCTGTCATATATAGCTTGCCTCATCTCAGATAGTAAAAGTTTTAAGGACAGGGTCAGAATCCTTTCTCTAGCAATGCTTTGGATTCTTAGCATTGTAAGACTAAATTTTTTTCTTTATTTTCCTATGCAGCCCTTAGATTTGCATGGCAATTGCTTTCTCAGCAAAAGTCTGGTGAGAGCTAGTTGTTGATGGAGGAGAAGCATCTTTGTGTTTGAGATTTTTATCAATTTCAACTCACCATGCAAATCTACACTATTTAAATATTCAGCCAGTTTTTCTTGGTTTAGTGAAATCTCTAAGTGCCAATACCCAGACTGTGAAGTAAACTCTAGAGAGAATGTCACTGTTCTCTGTTTACTCTTTTCAAAAAAATTTTTTTTTGGCGGCACTGGGGTTGAACTCATGACCAAGCATTCGTGCTTGCCAGGCAGGCGCTTAGGCCACTGAGCTAGATCCCCAGCCTCTTTTCAATGACTTTAATGAGGATTTTCATTAAAAACATTTGGCAACCTTCTATATTATAACTGGAATTGGAGTAACAATTCTTTAATCCAAAGCCTGATTTGATACATTTTCGGATTTTTTATTCTGTGAACAATTTTATAATTGGAAAAGTAATATCAGTAGTGAAGTCTTAAGTACCATTTTGCTATGGCACAGATGGTGTAGTCTGGAAAGTTTGTGAAAAACTGCTAGAAAGGCACTGTTTTGTGCTAGAGAGTGGTTTTCATTTATTGAACTGTTTAATCACATTAAATATTAGTAAATTAAGGAGATCTTGTTTTATTGTTTGCATCATAAATCTTAGCTATTTAGATTTCTGTCTGTGCTTAATAGGAACTATGTTGTAGGAATATCAAAGCCTAGTACAAACACATTATCATTCTAGTTTTGATGGACAGTTAGAAATCTGGACACAGGGAAAATATGGTGGAAAAAATTTAATTGGAACCTTGACAGTATGACAATAGAAGTTAGGTAATTATTCAACAAATATTCATTGATTGTCAAGTACCTACAGGGTATCATGACAAGAGTTATAACAGGTAATATCTTAACATTAATAAGCTTGTGCCCACTAAGAAGCCAGTTATAAACTGAGAATTCCTGCTACTGGTGATACAGAACCTCAAGAATGAATTTGTGCATCTCTTTCTTTATGAAATTTATCTTTTTTATTTTTAAGAAATATAAAGGAAAGAGGAACCAGGGGAGGGAGAAGGAGGAAAGGAAGGAAGAAGGGAAAAGAAAAAAATGATTTAAAAAGGATAAAATGGAAGCAAACCTTTGTAAATAAGGAGGGGAAGAGGGACTGAAGGGAGAGGAGGGAATAAAAAAAAAGAGGGAGTCAAAATATATCATATATTGGTACAAATTCCTTATGATGAATATGATCATTATGTATATCTAAATTGTACCAATAAACTTAATGAAAAAGAAATATATAAGAAAGAATAAGTGTCATTAAAACTGATCACAACAATTCTGTTTCATTGGCCAAGTACTTATTTATCAAAAGATAATTTTGTAGGTGTTTTGAAAGGGAGTTGAAAATATGCATATCTTGAAACTTTGAACTCTGGCATTTGGTTCAGTAGTCTCTAAATGGAAAGTGTGAGGAAATTCTAGCAACAACTGGGAGAAAAAAAACATAATTGACCTGCAGAAGTGGCTTGGGGGATAGAAAAGTATCCATATGTATTTATTCTGGGAACACTTTATGATCAATGTGTTTTGAATGTTATCAATGAAAAGCCAAATTTTTGGAGATTATTCATCCTACCCATCAGATCTGCAGGTTAATTTAGGTTTCAATATTAAGAATGTAGTCACTCCACGAACATTGGAGAGACTCCTTCACCAAAAGGGCACACATTCTCACTTTAATACTGCCTCAGTTGCATGGTATTTGTTACTCTGAATGTCATTTTCTATTCTGGAAGTAAATATCGATAAAATAACTATTTCACCAGATGTTCATCACATACTAAGTATGTTCCAGATACTTTTAGTTGCTGGAGATATTCTAATAATAAAAAGGTGACCAAATAATTCAACACCAAAATGAGACACTTTAGAAATAGTGGTATAAATGATTATACTCAAATTATAATTAATTATGTTTGCATTAGTATAATTTATCATATTAGGTATGATAACATAAGTTTATTACTGTAAAATTATACCTGAGAATTAATTATAGCTATATTAGTGTAATTTTATACATCAAAATTTATATCTAATCATATAATTCTATAATTATAAATAATTCTATCT
The DNA here is from genome assembly GCA_004365215.1 of Cuniculus paca. Taxonomy (NCBI): domain Eukaryota; kingdom Metazoa; phylum Chordata; class Mammalia; order Rodentia; family Cuniculidae; genus Cuniculus; species Cuniculus paca. Next base: position 944 of record RJWT010015545.1, on the reverse strand, counting down.
GGATAATAAATGTAAACTGGGGATATGAGTAAAAATAGTTTGAGTAAAAATAGTAAAAATAGCTTGAGTAAAAATAGTTTCTTGAAGGGCCTTTGACACATGGTGGGAAATGAAATGGTGAACATACATGGTACTGTCTATTAATTGCTAAAATACAGACTTGTGGCTAGCATGTGACATGGAAAAAGGTAACTGTGGTGTTAGTCTTGAGGTCATGTCTCCCCTCCAGCAAGGCTTTCTTTGGTATTTATGTCCTTGTGGAGTCCATGTTCTCACTGAATTGGGAATAATGCTGAATAACAAAAGACACATAGTAAAAGGACACAGAATATTCTACTTGTTTTTTCTTATTACAAAGTTTATTGGTGCATTTTAGATATAAATAATGATCATTCCTCATAGGGAATTTGTACCTGTACATGATACATTTTGGTTCCTCTTTTTTTTCCCCATTTCCCTCCCCTCCCTTCAACCCCTCTTCCCCTCCTTATTTACAAAGTTTTGTTCCCATTTTATCCTTCTTTTATCATTTTTTCTTTCCCTTCCTTCTTTCCCCTTTCCCCCTCCCTGGTTCCCCTTTCCTTTTGAAAAATTTCTTCCTATTTCACAATACCTATTATACATTTTGATTCTTATTTCACTTTTAGTTTCTCACACAAGAGAGACAATGTGATATTTACACATGTGTCTAATTTATTTCACCTAAGACCATCCTCTTAACTGCTTGGTTCTTAAAATAGTTATTTCCAGAGACCTGAGAAGTCATGGGAGGAATGAAGCTACTCTAAGTTCATAGGCCGAAAGGAGCAGGTAGGGAGATGCCAGGAGAGGTCTTGAGGTCACATGAAGAGCAAGAGATTCCCACAGAAAAAGAGAGAAATTACTTTAGTGGAATAGATGGGCAAAATGACAACAAAATTGTAGGATTTAAAAAGAGAAATAAA
>RJWT010015544.1:0-20373 GCA_004365215.1 Cuniculus paca | reverse complement strand
TACTTACTGTGAAGTGGAAAGAAATGATTCAAAAGATAAAAGGAACTAGAATGGGAGAAAGGGGAAAGAAAGGAAGGAAGAGAAAAGGAAAAAAATACAAGATAGTTATACTACTAGTTTCTCACATGAAAAGACAGTTTTGTGTTGATATCGTTTGGAGAGATTTTTATGCTCATGTCTTGTCCTCTACTTTAAAAATAACAATACAGGTTGGGCGTGGTGGCACAAGCCTGCAGTTTCAGCACTTGGGAGGCTGAGTTAGGAAGATTGCTGCAAGTTTGAGGCCAGCCTGGGCTACAAAGTGAGTTCAAGGTCAGCCTGAAACATAATGAAACCCTGCCTCAAAAAAGACAAAAAAAAGATAACAATATGCAATGTATTAACTATTGTTATTCTCTTATTATATTTTTATAAAATTTTGTTTTATTTTTCCCATAAAATTAAAAAGAAAGTAAAATAAAATTTTGAGTCTTTTAGTGGAAAAAAAAAAGTAGAAGTTGAATTTTTCCTCCCTCATGTAAGGTGACTGATGCACCTTCTATGCCTACAATCCACTATGCAATTGAGTTTGAACTCTTTTCATTTAAAGTCCTCCTGGGAAATGGGTCATTTTGCAAAGCTGACAGTTCTTTCTGTAGCTGTTTCTGCAATGATTCCATAATGTTACCATTGCCCCATGGTCAGGGTCAGCAAGGCCAGAGACACGAGAGCATAGCAGCTGTCTTCCTTTTTATCTTCCTTTTTATCTTCTTCTCTCTCTCATTTTTATTTATAAAAAGGTGATTTTTAGTTCACAAGAACTAAATCCACTCTGAAGAATGGATACTATATAAACAGTTAAGCAAAATAGGAATGTATTTAGAGGGCTGGGGTGTAGTTCAATTGCAAAGCATGTGCTTAGCTTGCATGAGGCTCAATTCTCAGCACTCGCACACAAAAGTTTAAATCTTTAAAACAAACCCCCAAATATTGATTACGATTTTTTTGGGGGGGCGGGATACAGTTTGAGACAGATCTTGCTACATATTCCAGGGTGACCTAGAACTTGCTATAAGGTTGAAAATGGTCTGGAATTCATGATACCCCTGCCTCAGACTCTTGTGTGCTAGATTAAAGGCATGTGCCACATGTGGTCAAAATTGCCAAGTATTTATTAAAAGAGAGAAGAAAGGGAGACTGAGAATCACACCTAAACTACAGGGGCCCAAATACTTCAGTCAAGTTTTTAATACTATGGATGAGTAGACTGGTTAAGTATTAACCTTGTAAAATGGGACTTGGACAAGACTTGTATAGTAGTCAGATTTCCTGTCGCTGAGACACAGTACCCGACATCCACAGTTTAAACAAGGAAAGGTTTAATTTGGCTCATGATTTCAGGGAATTCAGTCCATGGTAGGCTGCTTCCAAAGCAGAAATATCATAGCAGATGGGCATGGCAAAGAAAAGATGCTTAGTTCTGGTGGTCAAGAAGCATAGCATTAAAATAGTGCAATAAGGAAAGGTTGAGGGATCACTTATAATTCCCAAGGTCATGTTTCTATGACCCACCTAGACACACCCAGAAGCATGCTTTACTTGTCCTCTAGGCAGCTTCCAAACAAATGGACAATCCAGTTTAATTATCGAAGTTTGTTTCTATTAGAATACATCATTTCATTCTATGAAAACCAACTTCAGCCTTTCTGATCATTTATTTGTCCAACTGTACTGTATCTGCAGCTATACTGGCAATACATCTCAAAAACTCATTTTCAAATAATGACATTTCCAGATAGTAAATTTAATTCCACTGGGTTTTACTATCATCATCCATCTTCATCTACCATGTTTCTAGACTTGAACTTTTTAGTCTTTGTCACTATGGCCAGTGAAACACCAACGTATCACCCCAAATTTATACTACTGTCTTCCAAATTCTGTTACACATTATTACAGGTAAATGAACTTTCAGCACTGAATAGTTATTATTTAGATTAGTTGACTCTTGCCCAATCAGATTACTATCCTATCTTTCTTTTAATTTCATCACTGCTGCCTTTCTTGCTAGTTTCACCATGGGAGCATTTCTTTCTTTGTGGTTTTGTTTTGTCCCAGTACTGGGGATTGAACTCAGGGCCTTTGGCTGAACTCCATCCTCAGCCCCTATTTATTTATTTATTTATTTATTTAGACAGAATTTCACTAAATCACCAAGTTGCTCAGGCTGGGATTACATATGTGATCCTCTTGCCTCAGCTTCCTGGAGTGTTGGGGTTACAGCATTTCCACCACCCCTGACTTGCCTTTAATTTTTGTAACTCACATAAATTCAACCTTCACTTTAAAAAAAAAATCAAATCAATTCATCTTATATGTTCCTGTGTATAACTTCTAATAATCCCAGGCATGAAATATCTCCAGGATATCTCAGTGTAAAAAGGAACATTGCCTTTTATTTTTCATAGAAACATTCAGAAGAGACACACATTAAAATTCTAATCATTCATGCAAAAATGTGTGAAAGCCCTCCCACCTCCAGCCTTTGTTAACCAAAACACAACAGGCTGACCTTGGTGAGGCGAGGAAGACCATCCCTTTATGTGTAATCTAGTCACAGAAGGGAAGTGATTGAGTCTCTGATTACTTTCAGTGCAGATTCCTTAATCTAGCAACTACAAATTTCATGTGAACAAGGACAATTTCATTGATTTGCAGATGACTCATTTTGTAAACCTTTGGCCATCAGCGTTCCAGAGAGAGTGGGCCATGTGCTGCCTTCCCGCTGACATCAGTGGAAATCTTGAGTTGAGATCAAAGCTACTTTATGCTTCTCTGACCTTTCTTCACAATGCACAGAGGGGCCTCATTTCTCAGCTCAGAATTTTCAGATTTGCTTCACTGACCCCACAAGGGCTACCATTTATACACAGTCTACATGTAGATGGATGTTCACGGAAGATCTCAAATAGATCTATTGGAAATCATATCTGGGGTTTGGCTTTTAAATGGCATCTTATCAACTCTCAGATTTCAGGAAATCCTGTCCGGTTCCTAATCAGGAAGCTAGTGAATAAGGAGAACCCTAGGAGAGTAGAGAGGCAGTGTTCATTTACCCCCCACAGAAGCCTGCCTTAGGCTTCCATTGCTCTAAGGATGCAATTGGAGTATCCATCTGAGAAAGATCCCTTACCTTGATAGTCATGTCTGGGCCGGAGGTTTCTGCAGCACCGGAAGCTGCCTCCTCTCCTTTTAGCAGCACACTCTGCCACCCAGCTCCTGGAACAAAAAGATGGGCATTTGAGCCAAATGGATTCTGCTGACATGGACAGACATGCAGCTGGCATTTTATGGACTCTGAACTCATGTGACTTATGAAGAAAACCCACGATGACCCATGGTCCCTTACCTACCTGACAGTTACTGGAAGAGCTTCCTTTCAGAAGTAGGGTTCATTGGTACCTCTTTTGTTTTTACCTAACCTCCAGTTCTGGAGTTTAGGGTCTAGGTGCTGAATCTTACAGAGTTTTATTCCAGCCCAGAGTGGAGAAGAGACTGGAATGAACTCCACCAGTCAGGCCTCCTACTGAGGTCGCATTTAGGACTTAAAGTGAATTCCAGAACACATATAATTTGATACCCAGTAGAAACAGTCCCTCTTTCAATTCCACACACCTACCTGAAATGTCTGAACATTTATTGTCATTTTTCTTTGGTTTTTTTTCTCTTTCTCTTCCTTCTTTCCTTCCTTCCTCCCTTTTCTCTCTTTTTTTCTGGTAGTAGGAGTTGAAACCAAGCCTTTGAACATGTTAGGTCAGTGCTCCAAGCCCCTGTGTAAAATTTTATTTTGAGACAGTATCTTGCTAAATTGGCTTCAAATGTATAATCCGCCTCCCTTAGCCTCCCAAGTAGCTGGGATTATAGGTATATACTGGTCTACTGTCACTTTAAATCATCACATGCTTTCTATTCAAGTCTTTATTTCTTTTTCTCTTTTTTTTGAGACAGGGTCTCACTATGCAGTTCAGGCCAGCCTTGAACTCGCCATGTAGCCCAGGATGGCCTCAAATTCATAGTGATTCTCCTGCCTCAGCCTCCCAAGTGCTGGGATTACAGGCGTGTGCCACCATACTCAGCTTTTGTTTTATCATTTTCTCTTTATTTTCTCTCTCTCTCTCTTTCTCTCTCTCTCTCTCTCTCCCTTCCTTTCTTTTTTTCTTTCTTTTTTTTTTTTGTGGCATCAGGGATCGAACTCATGACCTTGCACTTGCCAGACAGGCACTTGGGCCACTGAGCTTAATCCCCAGCCCTTGTCTTTTTGAGACAGGGTCTCCCTATGCTGTTCAGACTGGCCTTGAGCTCACTTTGTAGCCCAGGCTGGTCTCGAACTCACAGCAATCTTCCTATCTCAGCCTCCTGAGTGCTGGGATTACAGGCGTGAGCCACCACGCCCGGCTAAGACTGCTTTCTTAAATAGGCTCCAATTGTCTGCAATATTTGTTTACATCATTGATTTCCATAATAAACAATTTGCCCAATGGATAACTCAAGGACAATATTCATTTTAGATCTGTGTAAATAGCCCAAATTACAAATTCCAATTTGCTCATATTGTGTTAATTTAAGATTGGCAAACGTTGTGTTATTTTAGGCTTTGTGGTCCAGGGCTTGGTTGACCTAGATGTGCCAAGGTGAAGCTTTGTCCCATGTTCTCCTGCACACGTGTGACAATAACAACCACCGAGTTTTAGAATGGTTTGTGAAGCAGCGTTATTGTCAAATAAAATGTATCGAATACAAAAACGATCAGATACAATGTATAACCAGAATTATAAGTGGATATTATTTTGGATCAAGCAGTTTTTTTACTTTTTCTTTTTGAGATGAGATCTTGATATGTTGCTCAGTGTGATCTTGAGTCTCTAGGATCGAGCAGTGCTTCTGCCTCACCCTCTTCAGTAGCTGGAATGTCCCGTATGTACCACTGTATCTGAGTGGATCGAGCACTTTTATCTTTAGCTATACAAATATAACTCTGTAGCACAAAAACCTTTATTTATACGTATTAAGTTCCATTTATACATATTAGTCTACTGTGGGGAGAGTTTTCTCTCTACTTTAATCATGCCTTTTTATAAATGTTATGACTTGTGTCTAGTTGCCCCCCACCCCAAAGCCTCATGCAGTCATAGGTGGGGCTTTTTCAGAGGTGGCTGGATGTAGAGTGTGTGATGCTGGGATGGATTCATGATGCAGTGCTAAGATCAAGGGTGCTAGGATTAAGGCTGTGAATGCTACCTGTCCTAAGTAGCCTGGGTAAAATTTAAACTGGTTATCTCTTGCTTTGTTACCTTCTGCCCACCATGAACTGTCGCTCCTCTACAGTGCCGCCTGCCGTGCCACACTGCCTTGGAGCCAGCCAATTATGGACTGAAACCTCTACAAACTGTGAGCTAAATAAACCTTTTCTCCTTTAACTTTGGGTGTTGAGTATTTTGTCTCAGCAACGAGAAAAGTAACTAAGGTTGTAAGCAATTGTATTTTTATAAAAAACTGATTGACTATCAGAATGAGATACAAGGCATAAACAGTATATTAGTGTTCATAAAATTTTAACCTTCGATCAAGAAAATCCTTCAGATTAGATGGCCTATCATTTCACATCAAAAGTAGAGAAAGGAACAAATTTAGTTTAAAAATGTGATCAATCTTGATAATGAGTTCTGAGGACAGAAATATGATTTTAATAGCTGGAGGTGAAGTTCTTTAGGGAGAAAACTGTGTTTGGAGAACAAAGCAACTTTATGGACCTTTTGGGTATGAAGAGATGGGCCTCCACATCACGGAGGAGAGAAAGGAGGAGGTACTTGAAAGAAGTTGGAACAAGAATTGGCAGTAAGGAACACCGAGGGAATAATGAGAAGGACTTTGGAGAACAGTGATGTTTAAAAATTAACTTTAAATAATTTATCATTCTGCCATGATGTAACTTCCCTTGCTCTCACACCTGCAGTGGAAAGCTGTTCTACCACTGTTTTGCTTTGCTGCTTTCCCGTGGAGACTGAATGAGGCCCCACATTTGGACCTCGGGGTGGAGAGTAGAGAGGGGGCGTGAACATATGGGAGCTCCCTGCAGATGCAAAGCTGAGAGTGCCATGATGCCAAACGTCCTGGAGAACATACTCGGCCAGTACGCTGCACGTGATAGGACCACAGTCAATTTCATCCAGGTACCAACAGGTAAAGACCCTGTCATTTTGAGGAGTCCAGAATGAAAGGCAGCTGGATGTGGTGGTACACATCCATAATCCCAGCTACTCAGGTTGGGGAGGCAGGAGGATCACAAGTTCAAGGCCAGCCTGGGCAACTTAGCAATATGCTGTCTCAAAATAAAATGCAAAAAGGGCTTGGGGTGTAGCTCAGTGGTAGAGTGCTCCTGGGGTGGGGAAAAACAGGAAAGGCAATTGTTATGTGGCTGGCTGGTTCTTTCTTTCTCTTTCTTTCTTTCTTTCTTTCTTTCTTTCTTTCTTTCTTTCTTTCTTTCTTTCTTCTTTCTCTTTCATATGAGGTTTTGCTAAGTTGCCAGATAGGCCAAATGTGCAATCTTCCTGCCTTAGCTTCCCAGAATCCTGGTATTACAGGGGAATGCCATTACACCAGGCTAGACATTTCTTTCCAGGAGGAAGCTTACACATAGGTAAATGTCATTGTCCTTTCCTACGTGTGATTCCCACTCCACCAACATATAAATGCATTGCATCACGGGTGGGCAGCATGACAGCCTAGGACGTTTGTTTGTGATTCCTTCAGTTCTAGAATACTAACCAATGACTTTCAACAACTGCTCGCATGTTTGAGTTCCTAAGAATTTCCACTCAACACACACGCACACGTTTCTACATAAAATATTTTCAACCACTTTCCTCATATTTCTCTCCATTCTCTCAAGCTCTTCTGCACAACTTCTTTGAGAAATCATGTTTTGCATTATTCTTACAAACTCTAGAAATACTATTATTTTTATTCTATGCATAAAAGATCAGATCAAACTTTCAAGAAAAAACAATCCTCCCCCCAGAAGGATTTCCCTGAAGAAAGAGAAATCCAGGCCTTTCTTGCTGTAGCTGAGGTACACCGTAAATACTCTACCAGGGACAGCTGTATGAAGATCTCTCAGGCATAAGTAAATGAACTGTCATGAACTTTTTCATTGCTTTTCATACATCTGCCCTAGCTGCATGAGTAAGGCTGTTAGCCCAAATTTCCTCATCGCTAGCCCCTGACCTCTGTCTGCATTCACAGGGCACAGCCTGCTCACTTACACAGTTCCTGAGTTTGCTGAGCTCTAGTTTTCTTTTTTACTAGTATAGGCTTGCTACACATAATAATTACATCCATCTTGAGGAACTGGTACACGTACATAACACATCTTAATCATTTTTACTCCCCCACCCTCCCATTTTCCCCCCTCCCCAGATTTCCTTCCCATCTCCCTGTTTCCTACCAGCTCTCCCTGATTTTGCTCTTTAAATTATTTATATTGTGGATTAGTCATATAAGAGAAACCATGTGATATTTAATCGTCTGTGTCTGATTTAGCTCACCTAGCATTATAGTCTCAAGGTACATCCATTTTCCTACAAATGACTCAAATTCATCCTTCATTATGGCTGAGTAGTATTCATACATGGTTGCTGCTCAGAACCGTGTATGTGAACGCTGATGGGGCGGTGCAATCAGATCAAGGAGCTGAGCTCAGGCCCTGACTGGAGAAACCAGGGAAACAGCGGGGGCTCCTAGCAGAGGGATGCAGTTCTGCAACCTGTGGACAAAACAGCTTTGAGGGCTTGAACACAAGGAGGCAGGTAGAACACTGAGCAAGGATGACAGCAGGGTAGTAAGAAGGCCTGGCAGGGGAGTGACTGATGGCATTCCAGAGACAAACACTGGATGACTTCTTTCATTCTGGTCCTGACTAGCATGAAAATTAAAATGAAGGCTCAGAGGGCAAAAGGAGGGGATAGCACTGCATGGGATGGGGCTCCTTGGAATCACCAACTATCTTCAGGTGAGAGCAAGTAAGACAGAGCCAGCCAAGTGTGAACAAACCTGAATGTGCAAGTGCAGAACTTTGTTCTACCTCATTTGTGCCAGCAGAGTTTGCCTAGATCACTGGATGAAGCAGATCACTGGGGTGGTCATTGGTGCTGCCCACTCTCATACCCCAGTTCTTCCCCATGAAGACACAACAGGACTTCAGTTCCTCACCCCCTTCAACTTGGCAAGGTCACATGATCTGCTCAGGCTGGTGCTCAGACAGCAAGGACATCTATCACTTCCGGACTGGCGCATTCGACTGCCGACTGACCTTCGTGAGTGCTCTTTCCTTATGCCACAGTGCGAGTGATGGTCCAGGTAACAATTCTCTTAGCCTAAGTCCCACGGTGAGGGTAACACAATGCAGAGAGAAACCAACCCATAATGGCTATGTCACCCAAGTGAGAACTAACCTTTATTGTTTTAAGCCATGAGATTGAGGTTGTTTATTATAGCAGCATAACCTTGCCTAGACTTTAGAGTGGAAGGAGCCTCCCCCATCCCAGACTTGTTTTCTCCATCGACCTGAAGTTCCCACGGCAGAGTTGTTGGATAAACTGCCGTGTTCTGACCTCTAAATCAACACTGCCATTTCAGTTTACGTCTCTGTAATCAGGTTACAATGGTCTGTCCCTCCTCCTTTGGGGTCGCTCTCCTTTTCCACTGAGCCCAGGGCTTACTGGTTTATATGTTTGTATGCCTCTCATGAAGGATTTAGGTTCTGCGGACAAAAGGCAAAGGCTGCATGCTCATAACTGCTCTTGAAAACTCTGTAAATCTCCCACAAAGTACAATGCAGCACATCAGTGAGCCTCGTTGAGTCACTTTTTTGTTCCAGCCTCGGAACAGACCTTCTTCTGCTTGGTACCAGATGCTATTGTTGGCTTGTACTAAGGATCATGTTATACAAAAAAAAAATTGCTATCTCCAAACTCGAGGATTTGTTGATGCTCAGGCTGTGAGATAAAGAAGCTGAGACCAGCTATAGGAATCACAGATTAACACCTCCCTTGTTGTTCTTGTACAGGGGTGTATCATTTAGGATGCTTCTGGTTGCAGATAGAAAACCTATTTAATAAAGGACTCATACACAGGGGACTGATTGGTGAATGTAACAAGAAGTCTCAAGGTAGGGCAGCACCAGATGTGGCTAAGTCAGTGGGCCCGTGGCCTGATCCCATCTCTGCAATTTTCTCAGCTTTCCTCTGTGATCCCAAGACAGATGCAGCAGTTCTATGCATCATGAAACTGTCCAGAATTAGGAAAGGGGACAATTTCCTGCCCCCTTTACACTTTTTTTTAAGAGTAAAGAAGCCTCTTCCCAAGCTGACAGAATCACATATTTTTCAGTTTCTACTTTCTCATTCAGTGATTTAAAAACACGTACACACTTCAGCTAGGAATTGTGGTGCATGCTTGTAGTCAGGTACTTAGAAGGCTGAAATGAGAAGATCGCTTGAGCCCACAGCTTCAAGGCCAGCCTGGGCAGGATAGTGAGACTCAACTCAAAAACAAAACAACAGCACTGGGTGTGGTGGTGCACACTTGTAATTCCAGCAGTTGGGACACCAAGGCAGGTAGATCACCGTGAGTTTGAGGCCGGCATCAACTACATGATGAGCTCAAGAGGAGTCTAAACTAGAAAGTGAGACCCTGTCTCTAAAAAACCAAACCAAACCAACCAAAAACACAGCAGCAAAACACGAAATAGACACTTGAAAGTCTAAGTTTAGTGCCCAGGCAATGGGAGGACTCAGCCTTGCCTTTGAGTGCCAGCTCCTCTGAAGTGGTGTCTTAGCTCAGCCCAGGACATCTATACCTCTACCCTCACTGAAAACTCACAGCTCTGATCATTAGCTTCATTTAGGGGGACACTTAATTAGGGTCTGAGCAAAAAGAGCCTTGAGTGTGTCTGATAGTGTTTGCAGGCCAAGGCTGCCTCAGTGGGCCCTTATCCACCAGCTCAGATGCACTAGTGGGCAGTGACTGAGCCTGGAACATAGTTAGTTTCATGCAAATGTCTGTTAATGCAAAGTAATAGTCTGGAGCAGCCACGTTTAGGGGACAGGATCCTGGCAGTGCTCAAAGGAGAAAGTAGGAATGCTAAAGGAGGGCAGGGGAGGGAAACAGCCCCAGGTTTCAGACAACCTGCTGTAGACTGAAGAACAAACTGTGTTTGGTCCTCTCCTCCAGGGCCAGGCAAGCGGCCCAGAGGCAGGACCCATATGGAGGTAGTCAGGCCGTCAGATCCTGAGGGCACCCCCACGCCTGGCCGCAGTCAGCACAGTGGATCCTGCAAACACTATCAGACACACTCAAGGCTCTTTTTGCTCAGACCCTAATAAGTGTCCCCCTAAATGAAGCTAATGATCAGAGCTGTGAGTTTTCAGTGAGGGTAGAGGTATAGATGTCCTGGGCTGAGCTAAGACACCACTTCAGGGGAGCTGGCACTCAAAGGCAAGGCTGAGTCCTCCCATTGCCTGGGCACTAAACTTAGACTTTCAAGTGTCTATTTCGTGTTTTGCTGCTGTGTTTTTGGTTGGTTTGGTTTGGTTTTTTAGAGACAGGGTCTCACTTTCTAGTTTAGACTCCTCTTGAGCTCATCATGTAGTTGATGCCGGCCTCAAACTCACGGTGATCTACCTGCCTTGGTGTCCCAACTGCTGGAATTACAAGTGTGCACCACCACACCCAGTGCTGTTGTTTTGTTTTTGAGTTGAGTCTCACTATCCTGCCCAGGCTGGCCTTGAAGCTGTGGGCTCAAGCGATCTTCTCATTTCAGCCTTCTAAGTACCTGACTACAAGCATGCACCACAATTCCTAGCTGAAGTGTGTACGTGTTTTTAAATCACTGAATGAGAAAGTAGAAACTGAAAAATATGTGATTCTGTCAGCTTAGGAAGAGGCTTCTTTACTCTTAAAAAAAAAGTGTAAAGGGGGCAGGAAATTGTCCCCTTTCCTAATTCTGGACAGTTTCATGATGCATAGAACTGCTGCATCTGTCTTGGGATCACAGAGGAAAGCTGAGAAAATTGCAGAGATGGGATCAGGCCACGGGGCCACTGACTTAGCCACATCTGGTGCTGCCCTACCTTGAGACTTCTTGTTACATTCACCAATCAGTCCCCTGTGTATGAGTCCTTTATTAAATAGGTTTTCTATCTGCAACCAGAAGCATCCTAAATGATACACCCCTGTACAAGAACAACAAGGGAGGTGTTAATCTGTGATTCCTATAGCTGGTCTCAGCTTCTTTATCTCACAGCCTGAGCATCAACAAATCCTCGAGTTTGGAGATAGCAATTTTTTTTTTGTATAACATGATCCTTAGTACAAGCCAACAATAGCATCTGGTACCAAGCAGAAGAAGGTCTGTTCCGAGGCTGGAACAAAAAAGTGACTCAACGAGGCTCACTGATGTGCTGCATTGTACTTTGTGGGAGATTTACAGAGTTTTCAAGAGCAGTTATGAGCATGCAGCCTTTGCCTTTTGTCCGCAGAACCTAAATCCTTCATGAGAGGCATACAAACATATAAACCAGTAAGCCCTGGGCTCAGTGGAAAAGGAGAGCGACCCCAAAGGAGGAGGGACAGACCATTGTAACCTGATTACAGAGAAGTAAACTGAAATGGCAGTGTTGATTTAGAGGTCAGAACATGGCAGTTTATCCAACAACTCTGCGGTGGGAACTTCAGGTCGATGGAGAAAATAAGTCTGGGATGGCGGAGGCTCCTTCCACTCTAAAGTCTAGGCGAGGTTATGCTGCTATAATAAACAACCTCAATCTCATGGCTTAAAACAATAAAGGTTAGTTCTCACTTGGGTGACATAGCCATTATGGGTTGGTTTCTCTCTGCATTGTGTTACCCTCACCGTGGGACTTAGGCTAAGAGAATTGTTACCTGGACCATCACTCGCACTGTGGCATAAGGAAAGAGCACTCACGAAGGTCAGTCGGCAGTCGAATGCGCCAGTCCGGAAGTGATAGATGTCCTTGCTGTCTGAGCACCAGCCTGAGCAGATCATGTGACCTTGCCAAGTTGAAGGGGGTGAGGAACTGAAGTCCTGTTGTGTCTTCATGGGGAAGAACTGGGGTATGAGAGTGGGCAGCACCAATGACCACCCCAGTGATCTGCTTCATCCAGTGATCTAGGCAAACTCTGCTGGCACAAATGAGGTAGAACAAAGTTCTGCACTTGCACATTCAGGTTTGTTCACACTTGGCTGGCTCTGTCTTACTTGCTCTCACCTGAAGATAGTTGGTGATTCCAAGGAGCCCCATCCCATGCAGTGCTATCCCCTCCTTTTGCCCTCTGAGCCTTCATTTTAATTTTCATGCTAGTCAGGACCAGAATGAAAGAAGTCATCCAGTGTTTGTCTCTGGAATGCCATCAGTCACTCCCCTGCCAGGCCTTCTTACTACCCTGCTGTCATCCTTGCTCAGTGTTCTACCTGCCTCCTTGTGTTCAAGCCCTCAAAGCTGTTTTGTCCACAGGTTGCAGAACTGCATCCCTCTGCTAGGAGCCCCCGCTGTTTCCCTGGTTTCTCCAGTCAGGGCCTGAGCTCAGCTCCTTGATCTGATTGCACCGCCCCATCAGCGTTCACATACACGGTTCTGAGCAGCAACCATGTATGAATACTACTCAGCCATAATGAAGGATGAATTTGAGTCATTTGTAGGAAAATGGATGTACCTTGAGACTATAATGCTAGGTGAGCTAAATCAGACACAGACGATTAAATATCACATGGTTTCTCTTATATGACTAATCCACAATATAAATAATTTAAAGAGCAAAATCAGGGAGAGCTGGTAGGAAACAGGGAGATGGGAAGGAAATCTGGGGAGGGGGGAAAATGGGAGGGTGGGGGAGTAAAAATGATTAAGATGTGTTATGTACGTGTACCAGTTCCTCAAGATGGATGTAATTATTATGTGTAGCAAGCCTATACTAGTAAAAAAGAAAACTAGAGCTCAGCAAACTCAGGAACTGTGTAAGTGAGCAGGCTGTGCCCTGTGAATGCAGACAGAGGTCAGGGGCTAGCGATGAGGAAATTTGGGCTAACAGCCTTACTCATGCAGCTAGGGCAGATGTATGAAAAGCAATGAAAAAGTTCATGACAGTTCATTTACTTATGCCTGAGAGATCTTCATACAGCTGTCCCTGGTAGAGTATTTACGGTGTACCTCAGCTACAGCAAGAAAGGCCTGGATTTCTCTTTCTTCAGGGAAATCCTTCTGGGGGGAGGATTGTTTTTTCTTGAAAGTTTGATCTGATCTTTTATGCATAGAATAAAAATAATAGTATTTCTAGAGTTTGTAAGAATAATGCAAAACATGATTTCTCAAAGAAGTTGTGCAGAAGAGCTTGAAAGAATGGAGAGAAATATGAGGAAAGTGGTTGAAAATATTTTATGTAGAAACGTGTGCGTGTGTGTTGAGTGGAAATTCTTAGGAACTCAAACATGCGAGCAGTTGTTGAAAGTCATTGGTTAGTATTCTAGAACTGAAGGAATCACAAACAAACGTCCTAGGCTGTCATGCTGCCCACCCGTGATGCAATGCATTTATATGTTGGTGGAGTGGGAATCACACGTAGGAAAGGACAATGACATTTACCTATGTGTAAGCTTCCTCCTGGAAAGAAATGTCTAGCCTGGTGTAATGGCATTCCCCTGTAATACCAGGATTCTGGGAAGCTAAGGCAGGAAGATTGCACATTTGGCCTATCTGGCAACTTAGCAAAACCTCATATGAAAGAGAAAGAAGAAAGAAAGAAAGAAAGAAAGAAAGAAAGAAAGAAAGAAAGAAAGAAAGAAAGAGAAAGAAAGAACCAGCCAGCCACATAACAATTGCCTTTCCTGTTTTTCCCCACCCCAGGAGCACTCTACCACTGAGCTACACCCCAAGCCCTTTTTGCATTTTATTTTGAGACAGCATATTGCTAAGTTGCCCAGGCTGGCCTTGAACTTGTGATCCTCCTGCCTCCCCAACCTGAGTAGCTGGGATTATGGATGTGTACCACCACATCCAGCTGCCTTTCATTCTGGACTCCTCAAAATGACAGGGTCTTTACCTGTTGGTACCTGGATGAAATTGACTGTGGTCCTATCACGTGCAGCGTACTGGCCGAGTATGTTCTCCAGGACGTTTGGCATCATGGCACTCTCAGCTTTGCATCTGCAGGGAGCTCCCATATGTTCACGCCCCCTCTCTACTCTCCACCCCGAGGTCCAAATGTGGGGCCTCATTCAGTCTCCACGGGAAAGCAGCAAAGCAAAACAGTGGTAGAACAGCTTTCCACTGCAGGTGTGAGAGCAAGGGAAGTTACATCATGGCAGAATGATAAATTATTTAAAGTTAATTTTTAAACATCACTGTTCTCCAAAGTCCTTCTCATTATTCCCTCGGTGTTCCTTACTGCCAATTCTTGTTCCAACTTCTTTCAAGTACCTCCTCCTTTCTCTCCTCCGTGATGTGGAGGCCCATCTCTTCATACCCAAAAGGTCCATAAAGTTGCTTTGTTCTCCAAACACAGTTTTCTCCCTAAAGAACTTCACCTCCAGCTATTAAAATCATATTTCTGTCCTCAGAACTCATTATCAAGATTGATCACATTTTTAAACTAAATTTGTTCCTTTCTCTACTCTTGATGTGAAATGATAGGCCATCTAATCTGAAGGATTTTCTTGATCGAAGGTTAAAATTTTATGAACACTAATATACTGTTTATGCCTTGTATCTCATTCTGATAGTCAATCAGTTTTTTATAAAAATACAATAGCTTACAACCTTAGTTACTTTTCTCGTTGCTGAGACAAAATACTCAACACCCAAAGTTAAAGGAGAAAAGGTTTATTTAGCTCACAGTTTGTAGAGGTTTCAGTCCATAATTGGCTGGCTCCAAGGCAGTGTGGCACGGCAGGCGGCACTGTAGAGGAGCGACAGTTCATGGTGGGCAGAAGGTAACAAAGCAAGAGATAACCAGTTTAAATTTTACCCAGGCTACTTAGGACAGGTAGCATTCACAGCCTTAATCCTAGCACCCTTGATCTTAGCACTGCATCATGAATCCATCCCAGCATCACACACTCTACATCCAGCCACCTCTGAAAAAGCCCCACCTATGACTGCATGAGGCTTTGGGGTGGGGGCCAACTAGACACAAGTCATAACATTTATAAAAAGGCATGATTAAAGTACAGAGAAAACTCTCCCCACAGTAGACTAATATGTATAAATGGAACTTAATACGTATAAATAAAGGTTTTTGTGCTACAGAGTTATATTTGTATAGCTAAAGATAAAAGTGCTCGATCCACTCAGATACAGTGGTACATATGGGACATTCCAGCTACTGAAGAGGGTGAGGCAGAAGCACTGCTCGATCCTAGAAACTCAAGATCACACTGAGCAACATATCAAGATCTCATCTCAAAAAGAAAAAGTAAAAAAACTGCTTGATCCAAAATAATATCCACTTATTATTCTGGTTATACATTGTATCTGATCGTTTTTGTATTCGATACATTTTATTTGACAATAACGCTGCTTCACAAACCATTCTAAAACTCAGTGGTTGTTATTGTCACATGTGTGCAGGAGAACATGGGACAAAGCTTCACCTTGGCACATCTAGGTCAACCAAGCCCTGGACCACAAAGCCTAAAATAACACAACGTTTGCCAATCTTGAATTAACACAATATGAGCAAATTGGAATTTGTAATTTGGGCTATTTACACAGATCTAAAATGAATATTGTCCTTGAGTTATCCATTGGGCAAATTGTTTATTATGGAAATCAATGATGTAAACAAATATTGCAGACAATTGGAGCCTATTTAAGAAAGCAGTCTTAGCCGGGCGTGGTGGCTCACGCCTGTAATCCCAGCACTCAGGAGGCTGAGATAGGAAGATTGCTGTGAGTTCGAGACCAGCCTGGGCTACAAAGTGAGCTCAAGGCCAGTCTGAACAGCATAGGGAGACCCTGTCTCAAAAAGACAAGGGCTGGGGATTAAGCTCAGTGGCCCAAGTGCCTGTCTGGCAAGTGCAAGGTCATGAGTTCGATCCCTGATGCCACAAAAAAAAAAAAGAAAGAAAAAAAGAAAGGAAGGGAGAGAGAGAGAGAGAGAGAAAGAGAGAGAGAGAGAAAATAAAGAGAAAATGATAAAACAAAAGCTGAGTATGGTGGCACACGCCTGTAATCCCAGCACTTGGGAGGCTGAGGCAGGAGAATCACTATGAATTTGAGGCCATCCTGGGCTACATGGCGAGTTCAAGGCTGGCCTGAACTGCATAGTGAGACCCTGTCTCAAAAAAAAGAGAAAAAGAAATAAAGACTTGAATAGAAAGCATGTGATGATTTAAAGTGACAGTAGACCAGTATATACCTATAATCCCAGCTACTTGGGAGGCTAAGGGAGGCGGATTATACATTTGAAGCCAATTTAGCAAGATACTGTCTCAAAATAAAATTTTACACAGGGGCTTGGAGCACTGACCTAACATGTTCAAAGGCTTGGTTTCAACTCCTACTACCAGAAAAAAAGAGAGAAAAGGGAGGAAGGAAGGAAAGAAGGAAGAGAAAGAGAAAAAAAACCAAAGAAAAATGACAATAAATGTTCAGACATTTCAGGTAGGTGTGTGGAATTGAAAGAGGGACTGTTTCTACTGGGTATCAAATTATATGTGTTCTGGAATTCACTTTAAGTCCTAAATGCGACCTCAGTAGGAGGCCTGACTGGTGGAGTTCATTCCAGTCTCTTCTCCACTCTGGGCTGGAATAAAACTCTGTAAGATTCAGCACCTAGACCCTAAACTCCAGAACTGGAGGTTAGGTAAAAACAAAAGAGGTACCAATGAACCCTACTTCTGAAAGGAAGCTCTTCCAGTAACTGTCAGGTAGGTAAGGGACCATGGGTCATCGTGGGTTTTCTTCATAAGTCACATGAGTTCAGAGTCCATAAAATGCCAGCTGCATGTCTGTCCATGTCAGCAGAATCCATTTGGCTCAAATGCCCATCTTTTTGTTCCAGGAGCTGGGTGGCAGAGTGTGCTGCTAAAAGGAGAGGAGGCAGCTTCCGGTGCTGCAGAAACCTCCGGCCCAGACATGACTATCAAGGTAAGGGATCTTTCTCAGATGGATACTCCAATTGCATCCTTAGAGCAATGGAAGCCTAAGGCAGGCTTCTGTGGGGGGTAAATGAACACTGCCTCTCTACTCTCCTAGGGTTCTCCTTATTCACTAGCTTCCTGATTAGGAACCGGACAGGATTTCCTGAAATCTGAGAGTTGATAAGATGCCATTTAAAAGCCAAACCCCAGATATGATTTCCAATAGATCTATTTGAGATCTTCCGTGAACATCCATCTACATGTAGACTGTGTATAAATGGTAGCCCTTGTGGGGTCAGTGAAGCAAATCTGAAAATTCTGAGCTGAGAAATGAGGCCCCTCTGTGCATTGTGAAGAAAGGTCAGAGAAGCATAAAGTAGCTTTGATCTCAACTCAAGATTTCCACTGATGTCAGCGGGAAGGCAGCACATGGCCCACTCTCTCTGGAACGCTGATGGCCAAAGGTTTACAAAATGAGTCATCTGCAAATCAATGAAATTGTCCTTGTTCACATGAAATTTGTAGTTGCTAGATTAAGGAATCTGCACTGAAAGTAATCAGAGACTCAATCACTTCCCTTCTGTGACTAGATTACACATAAAGGGATGGTCTTCCTCGCCTCACCAAGGTCAGCCTGTTGTGTTTTGGTTAACAAAGGCTGGAGGTGGGAGGGCTTTCACACATTTTTGCATGAATGATTAGAATTTTAATGTGTGTCTCTTCTGAATGTTTCTATGAAAAATAAAAGGCAATGTTCCTTTTTACACTGAGATATCCTGGAGATATTTCATGCCTGGGATTATTAGAAGTTATACACAGGAACATATAAGATGAATTGATTTGATTTTTTTTTTAAAGTGAAGGTTGAATTTATGTGAGTTACAAAAATTAAAGGCAAGTCAGGGGTGGTGGAAATGCTGTAACCCCAACACTCCAGGAAGCTGAGGCAAGAGGATCACATATGTAATCCCAGCCTGAGCAACTTGGTGATTTAGTGAAATTCTGTCTAAATAAATAAATAAATAAATAAATAGGGGCTGAGGATGGAGTTCAGCCAAAGGCCCTGAGTTCAATCCCCAGTACTGGGACAAAACAAAACCACAAAGAAAGAAATGCTCCCATGGTGAAACTAGCAAGAAAGGCAGCAGTGATGAAATTAAAAGAAAGATAGGATAGTAATCTGATTGGGCAAGAGTCAACTAATCTAAATAATAACTATTCAGTGCTGAAAGTTCATTTACCTGTAATAATGTGTAACAGAATTTGGAAGACAGTAGTATAAATTTGGGGTGATACGTTGGTGTTTCACTGGCCATAGTGACAAAGACTAAAAAGTTCAAGTCTAGAAACATGGTAGATGAAGATGGATGATGATAGTAAAACCCAGTGGAATTAAATTTACTATCTGGAAATGTCATTATTTGAAAATGAGTTTTTGAGATGTATTGCCAGTATAGCTGCAGATACAGTACAGTTGGACAAATAAATGATCAGAAAGGCTGAAGTTGGTTTTCATAGAATGAAATGATGTATTCTAATAGAAACAAACTTCGATAATTAAACTGGATTGTCCATTTGTTTGGAAGCTGCCTAGAGGACAAGTAAAGCATGCTTCTGGGTGTGTCTAGGTGGGTCATAGAAACATGACCTTGGGAATTATAAGTGATCCCTCAACCTTTCCTTATTGCACTATTTTAATGCTATGCTTCTTGACCACCAGAACTAAGCATCTTTTCTTTGCCATGCCCATCTGCTATGATATTTCTGCTTTGGAAGCAGCCTACCATGGACTGAATTCCCTGAAATCATGAGCCAAATTAAACCTTTCCTTGTTTAAACTGTGGATGTCGGGTACTGTGTCTCAGCGACAGGAAATCTGACTACTATACAAGTCTTGTCCAAGTCCCATTTTACAAGGTTAATACTTAACCAGTCTACTCATCCATAGTATTAAAAACTTGACTGAAGTATTTGGGCCCCTGTAGTTTAGGTGTGATTCTCAGTCTCCCTTTCTTCTCTCTTTTAATAAATACTTGGCAATTTTGACCACATGTGGCACATGCCTTTAATCTAGCACACAAGAGTCTGAGGCAGGGGTATCATGAATTCCAGACCATTTTCAACCTTATAGCAAGTTCTAGGTCACCCTGGAATATGTAGCAAGATCTGTCTCAAACTGTATCCCGCCCCCCCAAAAAAATCGTAATCAATATTTGGGGGTTTGTTTTAAAGATTTAAACTTTTGTGTGCGAGTGCTGAGAATTGAGCCTCATGCAAGCTAAGCACATGCTTTGCAATTGAACTACACCCCAGCCCTCTAAATACATTCCTATTTTGCTTAACTGTTTATATAGTATCCATTCTTCAGAGTGGATTTAGTTCTTGTGAACTAAAAATCACCTTTTTATAAATAAAAATGAGAGAGAGAAGAAGATAAAAAGGAAGATAAAAAGGAAGACAGCTGCTATGCTCTCGTGTCTCTGGCCTTGCTGACCCTGACCATGGGGCAATGGTAACATTATGGAATCATTGCAGAAACAGCTACAGAAAGAACTGTCAGCTTTGCAAAATGACCCATTTCCCAGGAGGACTTTAAATGAAAAGAGTTCAAACTCAATTGCATAGTGGATTGTAGGCATAGAAGGTGCATCAGTCACCTTACATGAGGGAGGAAAAATTCAACTTCTACTTTTTTTTTTCCACTAAAAGACTCAAAATTTTATTTTACTTTCTTTTTAATTTTATGGGAAAAATAAAACAAAATTTTATAAAAATATAATAAGAGAATAACAATAGTTAATACATTGCATATTGTTATCTTTTTTTTGTCTTTTTTGAGGCAGGGTTTCATTATGTTTCAGGCTGACCTTGAACTCACTTTGTAGCCCAGGCTGGCCTCAAACTTGCAGCAATCTTCCTAACTCAGCCTCCCAAGTGCTGAAACTGCAGGCTTGTGCCACCACGCCCAACCTGTATTGTTATTTTTAAAGTAGAGGACAAGACATGAGCATAAAAATCTCTCCAAACGATATCAACACAAAACTGTCTTTTCATGTGAGAAACTAGTAGTATAACTATCTTGTATTTTTTTCCTTTTCTCTTCCTTCCTTTCTTTCCCCTTTCTCCCATTCTAGTTCCTTTTATCTTTTGAATCATTTCTTTCCACTTCACAGTAAGTA